>JAPFFP010053937.1:0-29455 GCA_026153255.1 Solanum medicagineum | reverse complement strand
GTATATATTATTCTTATTCTTATTCCTATTCTAACGTAGATAAGTAGTATAATTAATTATTTACTTCCAATAGTATTAAATTGAAAATCTGTACTACTTATCTTATATTTATTAAAAATAAATAGCAATGTTTTTCACTTTTAATACATAATTAGTTTGAAAAATAAATAAGAAGAAGGGTTTGGACGAATGATGAACAACGAGAAGCGATTCAGGTAAAATTTCATCCAAGAAATTTTTCCTCTTTGAAGATATGTTAATGGAGAGGTGGACTATATACATTTATATATGTGTATACATATATTCATTACCTTTTTTTTAAAGTCAAGTGGAAGTTTAATGAGATTGCAGCGCCACTTTCTTTACTTTATACATATTTTCATTACCTTTTTTTAAAAAACTTTTTTGAGAATTTGATGATAGTAATGGTCATGTACTGCTTTTAGTCTAGCGTGCAAATTTAGAATATTGTAATCATAATTGTTCTTTAAGTAATTTGGTTATCAAGTTATAAATTAAACTTTAACATATTAACATAGGTAATCAAAACTTAGATATGTTGTATTATATTAATGTCAAAAGTTATGTTATTGGAGGAATTAAGACTAAATCCTCAGCTTGAAATAAATGAACTAAATTATCAAAATAGATACATTTTATGGTCTAGACTAGATATATAGGATATGGGCGTCTATGTCGTTTGCTTACAAATATTATATATCTGATAGATTTGAAAAGTTCTGAGATATTGAAGAAAGGAAAAGTGATGGTGAACTAGCTTTCTTGGTTTCGATTTTTCGATTGAATTAGGTTATGGTTTATTCTATGTGTTAGAGAGACTCGTAATAATAATTGATATTCATTGAGTGATGCTGTGAATGAATCGCCCCACATGTGCTTTGGAAAACCTCATAATCGTAATTTTCATATATGTTAAAATCCATATGTGATATCAGAAATCTGACTTCATATTCTCGATTAAGGGGAAAAATTGAGTGGGGAATGGGTATAACCGTAGATTTTAGAAGACTTGTGGCCAAAAATAATTTTCGCTAATTTTTGAAAAATAGTATCTGTCCACGCGGAGCAGAACAATGATGCCTGCGCGATGGGTCCGTGTCGCGCCAAGGACGCGGACCGGTGTAAATTTTTCCTTGATTTTTCTATTTCGGCCAAGGGCATTGGGTCATAGCCCTATGCCCGCTTAAGCATGAAATCACCCATATTTAGCCATTTTTCAATTTTATATCACTCAAAACCCTCACAAAAACCCCTCCAAGACTTAATCAAATATTTCATACCAAATTCAAGGATTTCAAGCTTAGCATTGTGTAACGACTCTAAAAAGTGCCCGAAATTGTGCGTCGAAAGTGCCCAAAATTTTAATTTCCATATATTTCAAAATGCATGCGTTATTTCGAAAATCTGACTTCATATTCCTATTCAGGGGGTCAAATTTAGGGGGAAAAGGCACTAACCCAGATTTTAGAGTGAATGATACACAATTTCAAATTTCAAAGTATCGATTTCCAGTGAGGTTATTGTGTTGCAGGCGCCGATGCGCCTTTGTGTTAAAAAGTGTCCAGTTTTTTATTTCGGTCCAAGACTTTTAAGACTTGGGCCTAAGCCTTCCCACGTGTGAAAATACCTATATTTTTTTTGCAATTTTTCACCCTCATATTATTCTAAACATTCCCCAACATTCACTCAAACACTTAGTCTTATATTTCTCTCAAAATTCAAGTGCCAAAACACTCATCCGGATCTTAAGGTTCTCCTTCAACCTTCAAGTCTCCATCTCCAGTCTTCTTCAAGGTTTCTTCAAAAGCTAAGGTATGTGGGTTTCTTTCATGAGTTCCTTTCACCCATGATTCCCAAGCTTCCTTTTTCTTAAAATTATATGATTTAAAGTTGATTTATTCATAGGTCTTACTTATTATGAAAATCACTGCACACTATGTTGGGGTTTATGAAATGGTGATTGTTTTAACATATTTTGAGCTTGAAATCTAAGATCTATTGTAAGATTTGATGAAGGGTGTTGATGTATATTGCTTGAGGGTTTTTCCAAGTATCTATTGAAGGTTTTACATTGAGTTTTCCAGCATGGTTTCACTCTTGAATTGAATGATTTTACACTAGCATTACACACTCACCAAGTGTTTGATATAATGCTTTTTTAAGGATTCTTTAAGTTTTGATGATCTATTGATTGAGTTATAATTCAAGTGACTCTATGATGATTATGAGCTTTCGAAAGATATTTTAACCCATGGAAATGTTGATGATGTTGTAAAGCCGGGCTTAAGCCCTTTCTTAAAGATTCTACCTCTTGTGAGCCCCTTTAATGTTGATGTTGATGCAAGGATATTGTTGATGATAAACTATTCTTATGTTTGAAGTTGGGCTCACTATTAGAGGCCAAGGATGATGTTAGGAGTTACTCGTGCCATGTCTCTATGTTTACTGCAAGTTAATGAAGTATGATTATCTTATATATTCCGTGGGAATAGATAGCACCGATGGATGGAGGGTTTTCTCTCTTTTCTTGAACTATGTGCCACCATAGCACTATATTATACCCTTTCTATACTAGTGGATCCATTTAGTACACTCTACTTTAAAATGCCTAATCCAAAATAGTGCGGGTCCCCAGAAGGAAGGCCACTTAATCCGTAAAGGGACGGGCTCCCGTATTGAAGGTTGCTTCTCTGAAAGGGGACAAGCTCCAGTAAGGTGAAGTTATTCATGAAATTCTCTCCGAAAAGGGATGGGCTCCCATAAGGAAGGTTGCTTCTCCAAAAGGAGACGGGCTTCCGTAAGGTGAAGTATGGTTCACCTTGGCAAGTAGACCACCTCTTTACCGGTGAGGGGTTATAATTAGGATTCCAAGTCGTAGCTCTCTTGGTCTTACACTATTTCAGTAGACGTCTCTTCCTACACTTACGTATTATGATCTATATAAGTTGATCTGGGTTGTAAGCATGTTTTACTTCAAGCATCATTCATACATGTCATATTGTTATTATTCTATTCATTGCTAATACTTATGCGTTTTGACAATGTTGCCTATCTCTTGTTGCATTGCATCCTACATTCTTAGTACATTCAAACGTACTAGCGCATACTCTATGCCTACATGATATCACCATGTATGAACTGGAGCCCCGCTTGAGCATCTCCACCCATGTGGCTAGTACGATTTCACTCAAACTTGTTGGTGAGTCCTCTATTCCGGGGACGTTACTTATGATATCATACTATGTACTAAACTATCTTTCTTTTATGTATACACTAACTATGAGGGTGAGCACGGTTGCTTGTCTTGGCCCACGCTCTTATCTATTTAGTAGAGGTGTTATTGGACATGTTATGTATCTGTGCTATGAGCCTTGGCTCTCTTTTTCTTGATGTTTAAGATATGGAAGTTTAGCCTTAGTGCTAATTTCCCTTGATTATGTTAATCTCTTATTGTCATTTTTATTGCTTCCGCGACCAAGGATGTGTAATGATATGCTATGAGGCTTGTTTGGGGTTCCTTCGAGTTCCCCATTCGCCGGTCACGTCTAGGACCTAGGCTTGGGGCGTGACACCTTGGAACTCAGAGATTCACTTCAAGCTCATCATAACAAAACCCAAGTTTAAGGTATGTGAGTTTCAACCATTGGGTCCTTTAAGTCATGGAGCCCAATCTTCCTTTTTATGAATATTGCGTGATTTGAAGTTCTATTACTTATGCGTATCTATTATTATAAAATTTGAATGAGAGTTATGTTGGGGTTTTATCAAGTATTGTTTATTATGCATGAATATCTATTTCAAGCTTATACTATGAGTTGATTTATGTCCATGGAGATTATGCATGATTTGATACCCTAATTGGGGTTTTATTACAATATTGGTGGGTTGATTTTGAATTGATTTTACACCTCTTGTTTACTCTTGAATTGCATAATTTTGAACTAATATCATGAAACCACCATGTGTTCAATGAAATTACATGACAAGAATTTCTCAAGTTTTTGATGATATATTGTTTGATTTTGCAAGTCTCGGTTGTTGATGAGTTATTGAGTTCTTATGCTAAGGTTTATGTATGAATAGTAAGGCCTACTAGATAAGGTTATGAACTATGTCATGTGCCTTACCCTCTAGTACAAGGCAGATTTCTACATGAACGGGTTATGAATTATGTTAAATGCCTCACCCTCATGTACGAACTAATACTACTTACTATCTTATACTCACATGAAGGGGTTATGAATTATGTGGTACGCGCTCACCCTCATGTGCGATTCAATATTATGTATTATCACATGCTTACATGTAGGGGTTATGACCTATGGTATTTCTCCACTCTCATATAGTACCCCTTACCTACTAGAAGGGGTGATGACCTGTGGTACATCCCTCACCCTCTAGTACAAGGTATTTGGATGATCTAATCATGTCACTTTATTGTGTTAAACATGTTATGCAAGTATGATTATTTTCAAGCATGTTCCATCCTACGCATTGCTTACACATGACATATTTATCTTATGTTCATTGATTATAATTATGTATTTTGATTATATTGGCTTCTATCTTTGTAGCATTGCATCTTGCATGGTTAGTACATTCAAACATACTAACGTATACTCTATGCCTACATGATATTATCATGTAGGAACCGAAGCTCCATTTGATCATCCTCCTCTTCCACATTGCTAGTTTGGATCTTTGACAAAGCTTTGGTGAGTCCTCAATTCCGAGGACAACATACACTTATTCATGCTATGTTAGAGTTCCTCTTTATGCTAGACACCTGTTATCATGAGGGTGAGCTCGAGAAATGTCTTGGCCCCCGCTCCATTCTTAAGTAAAGGTGTTGTTGGATACTATGTTGTTATGTTTATGAGCTCGACTCTCTCTTTATGCTTCTATGTTTCTGTAAGACTTTTCTTTAGTCCTATTTCCCCCTTTTTCACTATTTGACTCTTGTATATGTTTATTATACTACTAATATCAAGGATATGTGCATGTTACGATCAAGAGGCTTGTTTGGATTATTCCGGACTACTCATTCGCCATGTCATGTATAGGCCCTAGGCTTGGGTCATGACAGTGAAATTATTCTATGCATTTAATTATTGTGATTTGGATGATTGAAATGTGTTGTGCTTGGTCTGCAATCCTAAGATCATTAAATCCATAATCTTGAACTTGTGTTATCAAAACTATGCCTTGAATAATGATGGCTTGATGAAATATTGTTAATAAAGTGGGAAGTAATGATAAATAATGATGAATTTAAATATATTTAGATCAGGTGTCATGTTCCGACATGATATATTTGGATCGGGTGTCATGTTCGACACGGTATATTTGGATTGAATGTCATGTTTTGACACGGTATATTGGATCTGGCGTCACATTCTGACACAATATATTGGGATCGAAGGTCAGTTCTTACATGGTATATATTGGATTGATACCATATTCTTGCATGATAATAATAAAGGAAAACCTATTAAAATGATTTAATATAGTCAATATTAAAGAACCTATCTCCCAAAGAAGCATGGTGTGGAGGCTTGAGTCCTCATATGTGTTCTTAGTATTGTTGACAGATTATATACATGTTTCATTATGTTGTCATACTTGTTGTTTGTTGCTTGCCACTATTAAGTACTATAGTTGATTTCCTGATATTACTTTATGTACATTGGTTTCTATTTGAAGTCGGTCGATGATACTTACTCAGTACATGTGGCTCATACTGATTCCTACTTGTATTTGTGGAGTGCAGTGAGTATTTCATCGACTTCAAGTTGCCCTCAGCTCTAGTCGATTGTTGGCATATCAGATTTCAGGGTGAGCTCACCTTCTAGCTCGTGTTGGATTCTTCTATTAGTTATGGCATGATGTCCTTAGTTTTCTGACATTAACTATTTTATTTATCTCTTTGTGTATTGGTACTCGTATACTTAGCATTTCAAATTAGATGTCCTTGATGTGATGATTTTCAGATTTTGGAGAAACGCTTTGTAATAGACTTAATGATTTTGTTATTTTTATTTTATAAATTTGCTTCCGTAGGATCAATGTATTTCATAAGTTGAACTACTAATATAGGGTGGAAATTGTATCATTGGTTCGCCTACTTAGGAGGTTAGGTGTGGGTTCCACTCACGACCCATTTTGAGTCATGACAATAAGTCTTTTCTTTAGAGATTTATGCTTTGGAACATTGTTTGAAAGTAGTTTAGACAAGATGGAGGAAAATTGTAACAACTAACCTAGGGGCCTAGTTGTCACACTGTGAATGAGATACCCAATGGCACCTCACCCTAGCCATCTTAAATATCTTAAGCATTCATAGGCGATGAAATAAAGATATGATAGAAAACTAAGGGGAAACGGGGCTAAGAGCCACAAGTTCAAAGCATAATGCATCAAAGAACTAGATACAACCATAGCATATGTGTCCAACAATACCTCTAAAATAAACTTGGCGGGGGCTAAGACATGTTCAAGCTCACCCTCAAATATAATCGTAGCAAAAGAAATTATATAACTGAAAACTAAATTATCTTAATACATCAAACTAGAAATAATAATAGGATGTCGTCCCTGAACTAGAGGACTCACAAACTTCCGCTGCGACACTCTGATGTTAGCCACGTGGAGGATATCGAGGAGGACTGGTCCATACATGGTTAAATCATGTAGGAGTAGAAGTAGGCATTAGTACTTTGAATGTACTGGTATGTAGGTATGCAATGCATGACATGGAAACAATGATAGGATGACTCATGCTAAATCTCTTGTTAAGATCGTACATTTACAAGGGCATTTGTAAGTCATAATCGAGCCAATATCATTTAAACATACAAACGCAACTTTAGAAAGAACTTATAGGATACCTGGATGAACATAGTTGTGATTAAGGAAATCATATAAACTTGGGACATACATGAAATATAGGAACTCAAATCATATAACGTAGAAGAAACATCTTTGAAGTATGAGAAGAACATACATACGGGTGATCCATTAACACATTACTTTAGCCATAGAATATCACGTAGTATATATGATTAATAAAGAACTTACCCTAACTTGAAAGCATAATGAGACACATAGGCTTAGATTAGTGTGAAAACACATATTGTTATGAAAAATTAAATTATTAATATCCTTGGGTGAATAATACATCACTTTACATAAAAGACCATCTTATTACACAAAAAACATTAGTAATCATAATGGAGACCATCTTACATACTTGAAGACATAGTCATATACCTTTAGGAGAAATACCATTTGAACTTGTGAAATAATGAATCATAGGAACTTTAAAACGCCTTTAGGCATAATACAAAGGAAACATTATAAATTATCATAAGAGGACATCTTAGGATCATAAGGAGAACTTGAACATATGTGAGAGCACCCTTTAACCGACATAAATCATGTGAGCTAAATCATGGAGTCCTGATGTTTCCCTACATCGATAGAAAGGGGAATATCACTTGCCAAGGTGACCTGCTAAGATGCCTAAGTGGATCCATTCTAAGATCATGTCATGGGATATCTCATGATGCAATGCACTAATATATGTAAATTAGCTTTAAGATCTTGAAACATGAAAGAAATATGAATGCTCATAAATATCCAGGACAACCAACCCATACTTTAAGTAACCCATAAACCAATTCACAAATTCATTACCTGAAATCAATAAGATATATGAGTCAATATATCAATTCATGAAATTCACGTGATTTAGACTTGATTCATATATAATAATAGTAAAGGAAGTATGAATGTTAAGTAAAATCTAGCAACCCTCCATCACATTCATAACCCAAACTTTCATAAGTAAGGAAAAATCATAGACAGTCATGGAATCATGAAAATTACTAGTTAATCATGTCTACAAGTAGTAGGATTCATTAATTTAAAAGATAATTTAAGGAAAGCATATCCTTATCTTCATATCCCCAAATTAGCTTGTAAAGAAATCTCAAATATTCATGAGTTTCAAGTAAGACAACTTAGTTTATAGTTTTTTATGCATATAAGCAGTAGAATCCATCAATTTAAAACCATTTTTAGGAAATCCATCAAATATCTTTACAATCCTAACTTCCATAATACAGAAATTCATGATATAACATCCATCCCATGAAATTAAATATTATTTCATAACAATATAGGTTAACTAACATTAATAAATTCATAACTTAAGCAGTTGGAATCATAATATGAAAACCCATGAAGAAGTACATACTTGATATTAAAGAATGGAGTAGAAAATAATTTGAGTCTCCATGGATGAAAGGTACTCATGGATGAAACCCACATACCTTGGTAGAAGAACTATGGAAGAACCTTGATTTGGGAAGAATAGCTTAAAGCCCTAGGTTGGTTTTCTCTTGAAGTTGAGGAAGAGAGAACTTGAGAGTAGAGTTAAAATATTTTGGGTTGAATAGTTTGATTGAGTGAATTTTGGGTGTATTAGTACAGGTACGAGAGTGTAAAAAGGTCAAAACCTCCCTTAGAATACTGAAAACTATATGGGAAAAATGACCCAAAAGCCCCCACTTAAAATAAAAAAGGATGCCTGGACAGAACCTTCTAAGAAGGCTATCCACGACCCATCAAAAACACTACTGCCCATATTGTGGGTCATAAGGTGGTGGCAACCTGAATGTGCTTCACTAACATGGGTATAACTCTTCGATCTGAACTCCGAATGAGATGAAATAAGTGGCATTGGAAAGATAATTTGAAGATCTTTCATTTGGTAGCTTGTCTAGCATCTAATTCATTGTGTTCTAAAACATATGATCTTTTAAAGAAGGAAAATATACTAACTCGTACTAGAACTTAGGAGATTGGAATAGTCTGCGCTTGGCTTGATGGGAAAGGGGCTTGGAATTGCATGAGGGGTCTTGAAAGGGCTTCCAAAGGCTCTCAACGGCTTAAGGGGACAGAATGGCCAAAAATGTTGTTCATAAAAACTAGCCAGATGAATCCACTAAGAACTGATTACCGATCGTAAATGAATGTAGAAACCATCCTGCATGTCATAAATCAAGATCCAAAAACTATCCCACCAGGTTCCAAAACCATGAACCATTCCACGGTCCCTTACCACGGGCCATAAAGCCCTTTGTAGATCCCTTCTATACTTAAACCAAAATTTCCAGTCTCTAGGACCCCATCTATGACCCATTATTACCACTAGAACTTGAATTTTTCCCTAAGAAAAACCCCTAATTCACAAGGCCTTTCTACAGTCTATGAACTAAATCACGACGTGTAATTAGGTCTCGTGCTTTCATTCCAATGACCAAAATTTTAACTTTTACCTTAGCTTTAACCTCAAACTTATGGGTCATTGCAAAATTATTCTTGTTATTACTACAAAGTCGGAGAAGATCTTTCCACCTGGCTACTTTCATGTGATGGAGTGTCTTCTGATCGATCTTGTAAGGAAGCTTGCCTTGGAGGTCCAGTTCAAAGAAGGTGGATGTATCCATTTGTAAGGTAACATGACTTAAGTATTTAATTATATATAATAGATATATAAACAATAAAATTCGTGATTATCATATTTGAATTAGTATGTACAGAAAAATTGGAAGCTACAAACTAAAAATTAAGCAATGGGGGTGGATCGAAGGATCAATTGTTCAAGCTCATAATGCAAGAGAAACTGGTGGCTTTTATTCCTATTACTTTGGGGATGTAGTGCAATGCGGGAGAAATAGGCCAAATTGGGATGATGAAGGTGATAGTGATCCTATCTTTCCATCGATTTCAATTTTTAATCAAAGTGGTCAAGGATATAAAAGGTGTGAAAAACGAGGCTTCATTTGTATGAAAAGGCAATTGGCTATAACCCATATTTTACTTTATTGTCCAGAAATTCAGTCATATCTTAAGTAAGTATTAAATTTTACTGTCAAATTATATACTAATTAGTCTTTACTAACTAACAATAATGTACATATCAATATCAACTTGTTCATAAACATTTGGGACAATGAAGCCATATATACGAGGTTTTCCAAATGTTTAAAGGGTTATGTAAGTACGAAAGCCTAATCATCTTGAATCAACATGAATAATGTCTTTATTTTATAAAAAATTGTATTATTTCGAATACACTTTATAGGTTTATGATGAATACTCAACTTTTGAACATTCACCATTACTGAGAAAAATTCATACAATGAGCAAATATTGTGTGGATGGCGTTAAGTTTCAAACCGAAGAATTTTCTATGTACAATAAAACTAATAATAACATTGTTTTCATTCAAGGTGATATCGATGGTAATTGCTAAACTATTGAATATTATGGTGTCATTCAAGAGATTGTTGAAGTTTGATATTCAGGTTGGCCTAAAAAAGAAGATAGTATTATTTTAGTGTAAGTGGTTTAACCCATGGCATAGAGGCACAAGGGTAGACCAGTGACATAATATATGTAACACTCGATAACTTACCAAAATACACTTAGAGGAGACACATGCCCATAATGCGTCTTCCCATGCTATGATGGCAAATTTGAGGCCGAATATGTGATCAACTTAAAAGTTTGAATGGGAAAGTGGCCCTCAGTTGATTTTTAAAGCAACCAGATCAAAAGATAATTTTTCGATGCGAAACCAAATTCCAGTGAGGGTTTGCGACAGGTGTGTGATGTGCGCACACACTGTTATTAGCAATGTCTTCATTGCGGACCCCCTTGTTCCGAGGTGTACTTTTTTCAAATTTCATGATGGGCATTTCAGACCTTTCCCAATCCCTCATAAACTCAGAACATTATCTAAGTGATTCATTTTGAGCGTAAAAAGGGTTTTAAACCACATTCTAATTCCTTTCTATGTTCTTTAAAAAGACTAGGGCTAAAGAGAAGAGAAAAGGAGCGAGGAATTAAGGAGTTTGAGGAGAGTTCCTGAGGATTAATTCTCAAAAGCTTCACATCAGATATGTAAGGGTACAGTAAAGCATTAGTTTTTTCTCCTATGTACCTTATTGATAGTAATAGAGGAGTTGAGAGTCCATGAGACCCCATACATATTTCTTGAAATACTTTCTTGATTATTTCCTTTAAAATTTTATCTGTTACAGGTATTTTCATATGTTGATGGTCATCATAAACTTGTTTTCTTGAATGAAGTACTTTTCATGAGATATTGTATAAACCCTATATGTTAATTTGTGAAAGCATGCATGAACGAACCTGGGGATGGAGTTTAGATCCTTGACTTGAGTATGTTAATGGTAATCTTGATGTGATTATGATGTTGAGTTACTTGAGCTTGATTATCCTATGAGTCTCATGATTGAGTTCTTGAGTTCTGTCTAAATGACTTCTTCTAAAATGATGATCTGAGTCCTTAAGTTCAATGAGAATTGCTTTAATTTAGATGAGTTAAAGTCCCTGAAAATAATAGAGGACTTTAGAGTTTGAGTTGATGAGATAATAAGAGTCTCCATGAGACTGATTGAGTTGATATAGTGCCTTCATATGACTGATTGAGATGAGGAAGAATCTTATGAGTATTGAGTATTGAGAGGAGTATTGAGCACTGAAATAGGTAAGAGTGAGTCCTACCTGCACTCATTTACTACGTCGTCAAGCGCGGGCAAGGATTGAACCATTACATCAGATGGTCCCTTCTTGAAGTAAAGTCCCTAAAAGCAATAGAGGACTTTAGAGGTCAGATCCCTTGTGGATCATAGGCGTTGCGTACCTAGCAAGTACAGAACGGCAGTGGAAACATCAATGTAATTGATGTACAATCACTGGATCATAAGTGATTGTTGTTAGATAAGAGAATCTCTTTGAAAGTTCCCACCTTGATTACTCTGAGTCGAGTTGAGTTGATTTGAGTTCTATTGAGTTGAATTGAGTTGATTGATGAGGTTTGATTTGTGATGGGTACGTTGTCTATTCTTTATTCTTACTTTTGATAGACATTTGACATCCTGATTGAGTATGTTTTGCGTTGATGTTATTTCTACATTAGTCTGCCTATTTCTGTTTCATTCATCAATTTGACATACTCATACATTCCACATACTGACGTCCCCTTTTGATTGCATCATTTTCTAATGCATAGGCAGGTACTAGAGATTTACAACAGGCGTATCATTGAGGATCTGAGCATTTCAACTAAGTTTGTGAGCCTGCTTTACTTAAGAGGATCATTGCATTTATTTTCATATTTTTCTTATTAGAGTTAGACTTGATTTAGCCTTATTTTATTTTGAGGTAGCCAAGGGTTTGGTATTGGCACCACTTGGTAGTGATAGAGGCTTCATAGGCTAGAGTTGAGTATTGATGTTGAGACTTGTTGAGCTACTTTCTTTCGTACTAGCTTATTTATTTAATATGGTATTTGAGTTATTGATTTGCCTAATCTTATCTTTAGTCTTCCACTAAGTTTTCTAAGTTATATTGAATGAATAAATGTGATGAGCTAGGCCAATGGTTCATTCAAGTACTAGCAATAGTCTCTGAGTGCCTGTCGGCCACGTCTAGGGTACCCTCCCGGGGCGTGCAAAACTTAGTATCAGAGCACAAAGTTCATGTGTCCTATGAAATCTATGAAGCAATGTCTAGTAGAGACCTTATTATTAGTGTGAAGAGCTCCACATCCATAATAAGGAGGCTATAGGACATTAGGAATTGTTTCACTTTTTTCATATTCTAAATCATGCGATAGAGTTACACTCTATGAAAAGTTCTCTTCTAATTCATGCTCTACACATGGAAAAGTTGTGATCATTAATCCCAGAAGAGCTGTCAGAGGTAGAAGATGTCCCGCCAGGCAGAATGTTAACCTACCAGAGCCTCAAGGACATGAGGAGCCCGAGGATCCAGCTATCCCAATTGAGCAACCCCCACAAGTTGAGTTGTCCAATGCCGAGCATCTCCAGGCTACCCAAAACTCTATCCTTAGTAGTCACAACACCTGTAGTGAACAAGGAGTGGGTAGACAAGATGCATCGGACACATCTGGAATTCGGGAATTCTTGAGGACGAATCAACTAGTGTTCATAGGGTCTGTATCTACTGAGGATCTAGAAAACTATCTGAAAGAGCTTTTGAAAGTGTTCCAGGTGATTCATGTGGCTGGTGTTGACAGAGTTGATGGGCCGTATGCCAGCTTAAGGGTGCGGTCAGGCTGTGGTTTGATCAATGAAAGAAGGGTAGAGGAGTGGAAGCCCACTCCTGACTTGCACAGTGTTCGAGGAAGCTTTCTTGGTGAACTTCTTCCCAAAAGAACTATGGGAGGCCAAGGTAAGAGAGTTATTGAATTTGGAATTGGGCTCTATGACTGTGCAAGAGTATGGGCTTATGTAACACCCCTTTATGTAGCTCGAAAAGACCCTATGATGCATTTTTTCTTAATATCTTAAAATCCATGTAGAATTTCACAAAATTGACTTCATATTCTTGTTTAAAATCCATGTAGAATTTCACAGAATTGACTTCATATTCTTGTTTAGGGGGACACATTGCATGGCAAACGGTTATCTACAAGGTATAAGTTGCTCATGTCAAAACTAAAAATTTTTTTGTGAAATTTTGCAATCTAGTAGGGTCTACGATAAGTTCGAGTCGCGGATTGCCGCGCCATAGCTCAAAAACTCCTGAATTTTCTCTGTTTCAGATGAGGGCATTTAGGTAATAACCTTATGTCTATATAGATGATAATTTCATGTTTTTAAGCCATTTTATGCCTAGAACTCAAAGAAATACTCAAAAAAATCCTCTCCAATCTTCTTAATTCTTTCATTCAATCTCAAGCTTTTTCAAGAACTCTTATTGGAATTCAAGAAACCAAGTGAAGCCCAAGTCTTCTTCAAGTTCCTTTCAAGAAAATCTCATGTTATAGGTATGTGGGTCTTCCATCCATGGGTTCTTCCACCCATGGAGCCCCAAAACTATTTTTATCAAACTTCTTGATTCTAATGACTGTATCTTCTATTATCACTCCATTATATGAGATACGTTGGGAATTTGTTAGTTATTGATATATTGATGAATGGGCTCCTACTAATGATTGAGATTATGATATGTACAATAAAGCTTTGTTAGTTATGGCATCTTGAAAGACTTGAAAATCTTATGAATTTTTTAATGGTTTTCATGACACCCAAATTAGGATTTTGTAAGTATGTTGGTGGGTTGCTTGAATAACTTCTTAAATGACTTTAATTTAGCCCTCTCATGTTGCTTACTCTTGAAGCTATAATTTCAAGCTTAAATATATATACCCACCATGTTTTGACTGATTTATGTCGCAAATGTCTTATGTGATGAAGGCTTTATGATAAGACATGTGATTTAGGAATGTTGTTAATGTTGAAGGTAAATTAAGCATACTATGAGCTCATGAGAATGTTATGAATGTTATGAATGACATGAAGTCCTTTATTTGATATTATGATGTGATGGTTTGATGAGCTAGTTTATGATATTCAAAGCTATAAATGTTGTAATACCATGAGATACTATGAAGTTGAGCATTGTATGAGATGAATTTCATTTTTCCACATCTATGTTTTGAAAGTTGATATGTGCATATGTCATAGGTTGTTTAAAAATGATTTAAATTGATGTTATTCACGATATGTTTTGAAGTATGATTTCTAAATAATGAGGAACGAAGGTTTATGAGACATTCTATATTTATTATTGACTTATGAAAAGTTTCCCTATGAATGAATGTTGATGGTAGAGGACTTCCCATATAATTAATGAATGAATGTATTATGGTGGAGGATCTCCCATCTAAGGAATGATTAAGGAGCTATCTTATGACATTGGCTCTATCATATCAATGGGTTAGTGACTGAATAAATTGTCCTCCCAGATGACTTGGAATGAGTTTATGATATGATACTATTACTTAAGATTTTCCTACTCTGAGAGCACTACGTAGCACCTAGTGGACTAGAGGTGTATACCCAGGTCCTAAAACTATGTGCCGCTATAGGTAAAGAGATTAGAGGTAATTACTCGAATCCCTAAGAGGCGAGTACCCTAAAGATAAGGGCTTGAGGCGAGTAACCGAGTCTGAGGGCTTGAGGCAAGTACCCGAGTCCACGAACTAGAGGCGAGTGCACGGTTCACACATGGCTTAGTAGATCTTCTTAGGCATTAGGAGGTTCACCTTGACAAATTGCATTCCCCTTTTCTTCCATTGTAGGGGAATATCGGGACTCCATGGATTAGCTCTCATAGTTTATGTCGATTATGGTCTCTCTCACTATGTTTTATGAACTCCCCAAAGCGTTACAGTATATGTCACTCTTGATTTATGGTTTTCTTATATATTCTCATATTCCCCTTATGTTCCCAAGATAATTGCTTATGATGATTTATGATGGTTCCTTCTTATTATGTCCTAATACGCTTACAACTGTTGATGGTGTTTTGAATTCATATAACTCATCATTTTGCAAACTCAAATGATTTTCTCATATATGTTTGTGGTCCCTTGATATTACAAATGGTGTTACTCCTAAAGGCATAGGACTCTCTCTTTTCATGTATGCATGGTGTTCTTTATGATTACCAAATAATTCACTTATAGTAAGATGGTCTTTCCCTTGAAATAGATGCTTTGTTGTTCTTGAAAGGTATTATGATTTCACTTATGCATAATGATCTATGTTCCTTATTATTCCAAGTTTAAGTGTTTTATCATGAAATCAATTAAGTGTGCATTCCTTAACTCCCATATGGATTATCCTATGTTGCATGGCTTAAGAAATGTTTAAATGATTATATTGTTGCTATTTTATGGTTTATGCTTTGTTGCATTGCATGCCCACATACTAGCACATTCAAAGTACTAACACATATATTTTGCCTATGTGATCTAACCATGTAGGGACCTAAGAGCTTATTCATCCTCCTCCACATCGCTGGTTGGCTTGCTTGAAGATTTCTATTGGTGAGTCCTCCATTTTGGGGACAATAACCACTTTCTTTTCATTTGACATTAAAGACTTAGTTACCTTTGAACATCTACTTATGAGGGTTAGCCGGAGAGATATCATGGCCCCTGTCCCACTCATGTTAAAGGTGTTGTTGGATATATGTGATGAGCTTGACTGTTATGACGCTTATGTATATGTTATGAAAAATTTCCCTTAGTCCTTATTCCCCTTTCTATGCTTGTTTTTTGTTGATGCTGAGATGAAAGTCCCAGTCCCTATCCTCCCCATAACATGAGTCATACTTAACCGCCCCTTAGATATTATTTGCTATGTTGTCATGCTAATCCTCTTCCCATAAATCCCCAAAGCATGAGTCCAAAGCCCCGTTTCCCCCAGAATTTATATGTTTGTTGTTTAATTATGCTTCCATAACTAAGGATATGTAAATTATATGCTAAGAGGATTGTTTGGGTTACCTTCGAGATTCCCATTCGCTGTGTCACATATAAGCCCTAGGATTGGGGACACTTAAGTTCACTCAGCTATCACGCTATGCTTCAGACATGGTTGCTGACATGAGGGGGAAAATGGGGATGTATGTTAATGGACTTAACAGAGAGCCAAAGAATGATTGGAGAGAAACGATGCTTGTGAGTCATCTAGACATTAGGAGATTGATGACTTAAGTGCAATAAGCTGATGAGGAGAGACAACATAACAGAGAAGAATTCAGAAGTAAGAGGGCTAAGACATCTAACCATAAGGTTTGGAAAGAGAAGGAATTCTAACAAATTTCGAAATGGGCTAACACCATCATCGGCTAGTGCAATTGCACCCAAAACCAGGAATGATCAGAGGTCTCAAAATGCTGGAGCCTGTGGATCTCAGTCGCAGGCTAGTGTGGCTCAAGTTTCACAGGGTAAGCCACTATGTGCTAAGTCCGGCAGATTACACTTGGGTAGATGTCGTGAGTGGAGTGATGTATGCTTCAAGTGTGGCCAAGTGGGTCACTTCCAAAGAGAGTGTCCAAAGTGGGTTTACAGGGTTCAATCTTTTGCACCAACCCCGCTAGTTAAAGGAACCCAAAAAGGTACTACGTCAGGCGCAAGTGGAGCCACAAACCATTTGTATTCCATAGGTAGTTGCCAAGATCAAGAGAATTCCCCAGATATTGTGATGGGTACCATTCGAGTCTTTACTCTTGATTGCTATTTTTTGATGGATCTCAGTGCCACATTGTCATTTGTAACTCCTTATGTAGTCAGTAGATTTGATAGAACCCCTAAGAGTCTTCTTGAACCCGTTTTGATGTTTCTACTCAGCGGACGAGAGAATCTATAAAGCTTGTCTAGTGTCCATCCATCATAAGGATACTCTTATTGATTTTTTTGAATTAGAGGTAACTGATTTGATATAATCCTTGGCATAGATTGGCTTCATACCTGTTATGCCTCTATTAATTGTAGAGCCTGAACAGTTAAGTTCCAGTTCCTGAATGAACTGGTTCTAGAGTAGAAGGGTGATTCTGTTGCACCTGAGGGAAATTTTATCTCTTACCTTAGGGCCAAAAAACTAATTTCTAAAGGTTGTATCTATCACCTCGTGCGAGTTAAGTCTGATGATGTTGAATCTCCTACTCTTGAGTTAGTCCCGATTGTGAATGACTTTCCTGAAGTATTTCATGAGGATCTTCCTGGGGTCCCTCCTGATAGGGAGATTGACTTTGGGATTGATGTTCTTCTTGGTACCTAGCCTATCTCAATTCCATCTTATAGGATGACCCCCGCTGAGTTGAAAGAGTAGTTGAGAAATTTGTTAGAGAAGGGATTTATTAGGAAAAGTCTTTCTCCTTGGGGTGCCCCTGTCCTATTCCTGTGAAAGAAAGATGGATCTCTCAGAATGTGTATCGACTATAAGCTGCTGAACAAGTTCACAATAAAGAATAAATATCCTCTCCCCAAGGTAGATGATCTGTTTGACCAACTTCAGGGTTCCTCTTTTTTCTCAAAGATAGACATCAGATCTGGCTACCATCAGTTGTAAATTAGGGAATGTGACATTCCAAAGACAGCCTTTAGGACCAGATCTGGCCACTTTGAGTTCTTGGTCATGTCCTTTGGGTTGACGAATGCACCAATGGCCTACATGGACTTGATGAATAGGTTGTTCAGATAATATCTTGATATGTTTGTGATCGTGTTCATCGATGACATTTTGGTGTATTCAAGAGATGCGGAGGAGCATGTCAATCACCTTAAGGTTGTCCTTTAGACCCTCAAGGAGCATAAGTTGTATGTAAAATTCTATAAGTGTGAGTTCTGGATTAATTCAATGGCTTTTCTAGGCCACATTGTTTTAGTGATGGTATTCGAGTAGATGCCCAAAAGATTAAAGCTGTTAAGAACTGGCCCAGACCGACCTATCTAATTGACATAGGAAGTTTCTTGGGGTTGGCAGGCTACTATCGAAGATTCGTTGATGGATTTTCTTCCATATCCACACCATTGAAAAAATTGACTCAGAAGAAGATCAAGTTTCAGTGGTCTGATGAATGTGAGAAGAGTTTCCAAGAGTTGAAGACTAGGCATACCACTACACCAGTTTTAACCTTGCACGATGGGACAGAAGACTTTGTGATATACTATGCCACGTCAAGAGTTGGACTGGTTTGTGTGCTGATGCATAGAGGGAAAGTGATAGCCTATGCCTCCAGACAACTTAAGGTTCATGAGAGTAACTATTCGACCAATGATCTTGAGTTGGCAACAATGGTGTTTGCACTTAAAATATGGTGCCACTACTTATATGGAGTGCATGTGGATGTGTTCACTAACCAAAAGAGCTTCCAGTATGTCTTCAATCAAAAAGAGCTCAACCTGCGACAGAGGAGATTGTTGGAGTTACTCAAGGATTATGACATGAGCATTCTCTACCACTCAGGTAAATCTAACATTGTTGCTGACGCTCTTAGCAGGTTGTTAATGGGTAGCACGTCCCATGTCGAGGAAGGGAAGGAGTTAGCAAAAGAAGTGCATAGATTGACTCGAATGGGAGTTCAACTCGAGGAGAATGATGAGGGAGGAGTTAATGTCCAGAAATGGGTCTGCTTCATCCTTAGTAGCCCAGTGAAAGAAAAGTAAGACCAAAACCCCATCATACTTCAATTGATGGAGGTTTTCCACAAACAGAATGTGATAGTCTTATCCAAAGGGGGAGATAGAGTATTGAGGTACCAGAGTAGACTGTGCATTCCAGAAATTAATGGTCTTTGAGATAGAATTATGGATGAAGCTCATAGCTTTAGATATTCCATTCATTCTAGCTCCACCAAGATGTACCATGGCTGAGGGAAGGATATTGGTGGAGTGGAATGAAGTTTCTTAGTTTGTTTCCAAGTGGTTGAGTTGCCAACAAGTTCAAGTTGAGCATCAAAGGCCATGCGGATTGACACAAAACTTTGAGATTCTGGAATGGAAGTAGAAGATGATCAACATGGACTTCATTACTTGTCTAACGAGGTCTCATAAGCAACATGATTCTATATGGGTGATTGTGGATAGGATGACCAAATTGTCTCACTTCTTAGCAGTCAAGACAACTAACACTGTGGAGGAGTCTGCCAAGTTGTAGTTCGTGAGATAGTGAGGTTGTACGAAGTTCCCTTGTGTATCATCTCTGACAGAGGAGCTCAATTCACCTCCCAATTTTGGAGATATATCCAGAAGGGATTGGGTACTAAAGTGAATCTGAGTACAACCTTTCACCCATAGACAGATGGCCAAACAGAGCATACAATTCAAATATTTGAGGATATGTTGAGATCTTGTGTCCTTCACTTCAAAGGAAATTGGGATGATCACCTACCATTCATTGAATTTGCATATAGTAATAGTTATCATGCAAGTATTCAGATGGCTTCCTATGGCGCTTTGTGCGGGAGAAGATGTAGATCTCTAATTGGGTGGTTTGAGGTTGGAGAAGCCAAGTTGATTGGACCTGATCTTATCCATTAGTTAATGGAGAAGGTAAAGGCCATTAAAGAAATGTTAAAGACTGCACAAAGTCGCCAAATACTATACACTATTGTAAGAAGAAGAGACATAGAGTTCGAGGTGAGTGATTGGGTATCTTTAAAAGTGCCACTCATGAAGGGTGTCATGAGATTTGGGAAGAAGGGGAAATCAAGTCCTCGTTATATTGGATCCTATCAGATTGGGAAGGTTGCTTATGAGTTAGAGGTTCCTTCCGAGTTAGACGCAATTCATTCAGTGTTCCACGTATCTATGTTGAAGAAATGCTTGGGAGACCCTACCTTGGTGATCCCTGTTAAGAGTATTGGAGTGACGGATAGCTTGTCCTATAAGAAGATTTTGGTTCAAATCCTTGATCGTCAGGTTTGCAAGTTGAGAACCAAAGAGATTGCCTAAGTCAAAGTCCTATGGAGAAATCAATTCACTAAGGAAGGCACATGGGAAGCTGAGGAAGAGATTTGAGCTAAATATCCACGTCTATTTGTGTCTAATAATGAGAATGTTGAAGGTAATATTCTTACCCTTGAATTAATTGATGCTTCTATTCTTGAGGTGATGTGTCTATTCTTGATTCTGAGTAGAGTTTTTTGAGGTTGATGAGGTGTCGAGGATTTGAAGTATTGAGTGAGTGTTGAGATGAGTCTTGAGACTATTCATGCCTTGATAACCACCTTTACTCATAATTCGAGGATAAATGATCCCAAGGGAGATATGATGTAACACCTAGTAAAATTACCAAAATATTCCTAGAGGAGAGACATGCGTATAATGCATCTTTCCATGCTCTGATTGCAAATCCAAGGCCAGATATATGGTCAGCATGGAAAATTGAGAGGGAAAGTGGTCTTGTTGATGTTTAGAGCAACCGGATCAAAAGATAATTTTTAGATGCGAAAACAAATTCCAGTGAGGATGCGTGATAGGTGTATGACGCGTACCTACCGTGAACTAACACTTAACTTTTGTCCAAAAATTTTCTACGAGATTAGAAAACTCATTTGGAGAATTTTTAGCGAAAAATCACAAAAATGAGCAATGTCTGCATTGCAAACCACCTAGTTCTGAAGTGAACATTTTTTCAAATTTCGTGAGGGGCATTTCAGACCTTTCCAAACCCCTCCTAAACTAAAAACATCATCTAAAGTGGTCATTTTGAGCGTAAAAAGAGTTTTAAACCCCATTTTAAGTTCTTTCTAAGTTTTTGAAAATGACTAAGCTTAAAGAGAAGAGAAGAAGAGCGAGGAATTGAGGAGTTCGAAGAGAGTTCTTAGGGATTGATTGTAAAAAGCTTCACACTGAGTATGTAAGGCTAAACTAAAGTATGAGATTATTCTCCCATGTGCCCTATTGATGGTAATAGAAGAGTTGAGAGTCCATGAGTCCCCATACATGTTTCTTGAAATACTTTCTACATTATTTCCTTGAAAATTTTATCTATTACATGTATATTCATATGTCGAAGATCATCATAAACTTGTTTTCTTGAATTAAGTACTATTCATGAGATATTGTATAAACCTTATATGTTAATTTTTGAACATGTGCATGAATGATCCTACGGATGAAGAGAGCCTTGACTTGAGTATGTTGATGGTAATCTTAATATGAGTATGAGGTTGAGTTACATGAGATTGATGATCCTATTAGTCTTCATAATTTGAGTTCTTGAGTTCTGTCTAAATGACTTCTTCTAAAATAATTATCTGAGTCCTTTGAGTTCTTAATGATAATTGAGTTGATTGAGATAAGTTAAAGTCCCTGAAAACAACAGTGGACTTTAGCGTTTGAGTTGGTGAGATAGTGAGAGTCTCCATGAGACTGATTAAGTTGATGAGTGCCTCCATGAGGCTAATTGAGATGAGGAGTCTTATGAGCATTGAGTCTTGGGATGAGTATCGAGCATCGAAATGGGTAAGAGTGAGTCTCACTCGCACTCATTAACTATGACGCCAAGAGTAGGTAAAGATTGCACCATTACTTCATATGGTCCCCTCATGAGGTAATATCCCTGAAAGTAATAAAGAACTTTAGAGGTTAGATCCCTTGTGGATCATAGGAGTTCCTTACCTGGAAAGTGTGAAACTATTGCATCAATATCGATGGGATTGTTGTACAATCATTGGTTCATAAGTGATTGTTTTTAGATAAGAGAAACTCCGAGAAAGTTCCCACCTTGAGTAATATGAGTCGAGTTGAGTTGCGTTGAGCTGATTAATGAGGTTTGATTGGTTGATGGGTCACTTGTCTACTCTTATTCTTGCTTTAGATAGACATTTGACATTCTGATTGAGTGTGTTTTGAGTTGATGTTATTTCTATTTTATTCTACCCATTTCCATTTCATTCAGTCATTGTACATACTTATACATTCCATGTACTGACATGCCCTTTGGAATGTATCATTTTAGGATGCAAAGGCAGGTATTAGAGATCGTCAACAGGTACATCGTTGAGGATCTGAGCATTTTAGCTGAGTTGGTGAGGCTCCTTTACTTCGGAGGATCATTGCATTTATTTCATCTTGCTTCTTAGAGTTAGACTTGATTTAGCTTTATTTTATTTTGAGGTAGCCATGGTCCATTCTTATCTTCAGTCTTCTGCTGAGTTTTCTGAGTTATATTGAATTAATGAATGTGATGAGTATAAGTAATTCGCTTGGGGACTTGCAATAGTCTCTGCGTGCCGGCGACATCTAGTGTACCCTCCCCGGGCGTTACAATAAAATTGAAGTTAAGCACACTAGACAATATGAAAGTTATGGTCCTTTATCATTGCCGAAAATGCTAAGGAAGTCTACTATGCTCCATATCCATTGCGTAGAGATAAGGATAATTGTTGGATTTTTATTAAGATAAAGCTTGTAGGAAGAATTGAAATTGAGAAAGTATTAGATGTGGCATACTAAAATGATCTTAAACTTGTGCAACAACAAGTTGATGTTGAGTTGGAGTATACACTAGAACATCTTCTGCACATACTAGAAGAGATTTCTTATGATTAATTAATAATGTCAACATTCAAGAAGAAGAAGATGAGGAATATGAATCATTGGAGGAGGAGGAATGAAAGGATAATGAATATGAAACAACTGAGGAATCGAAATGGGAGGATAATAAAAATAAAACAAGCGAGGAGGAATAGACTGGTAGATTATAATTGGTATATAAGTTAATTTATTTTGCTAATACTAAAATTATTTGATTTATTTTTTTATATATTGTATTTGTGTTACTTTACATTCAGATGTCATTAGGTGATGGTGATAGATCTCGGGGTCATCTTGGGGTTACTTATTCTGGTAGGACTAAAAAGAAGAAGTCTAGAAGACCTATTGATCCTAAGGATATCCCAAGACATATTTCTCCTAATATTCAGCGTGCCCTAGTTCCTAGTTCGATTTCTATTACTTATGTGACTTTTGAGACTATGGATCCTCTATCTTGTCATAGTCAGTTTCGTCGATTGCGGAGTGCATCTTCTTCTTCACAGATGAGCTTCACTTCATATGATCAGGTCTATCATCTACCTGCAAAGGCTTATCATCAACCTAAATCTTCGACTGCCCCATCTCCTATAGTTTTGTCTCCTATATCTCAGTCTGCCTACCTATCTAATCTGAGACTTAAAGATTCTTCTAGTACTGATACTGCCTCTACCATCGACTCGACATTACACACATTCTCCATTATTAGCTTCACCTTCTTTTATTGTTGCACAGGATGTGCTTGACTTAGCTATTCGACAGAAGGACAAGAGAGTCATGATAGAGCCTGATGGATCATCGTGAGTTTAATTTTTATTAATTTATTTTTGCAATCTTAATAAATTATAGATGAACTACCTAACATGTATGTTTATTATGTCTCTAGCAAGTAACGTCTTGTCACGCCCTTGGAGGGTACCTTGGCGTGGCAGGCACTTGAAGAACCGTTGCTGATTTCATAAGAGAACCACCTGCCCTTACTGCCACATCAACTCAACAGTGGAAGACATTCTCAAATAAAACAAACATCATATGAATGGATATAGCTCTACTAAAACATAGTTTCAAGTGAATAAGTTTGGAAAGATAAAATACTGAACAAATGCTCTACCTAATGCCAGTTAAGCCTCTAATCAACAATCTACATGGTACCACTACAGGCTATGGACACCTCAAATTAAAAAAAGTACTAAATCAATCAGGAAAGAAAAGGGCTCCACCGGAAAGCAAGAAGGGCCCACCAACTCTAAAATGCACTGAACTGGACCTCAACGATGCACGGGCTGAAGTGCTTTATCACCTATATCTGCATGATGAAACGATGCAAGTCCAAATGGATGTTAGCATATTGAATATACTTGTATGTAAAAGAGCTCAAGAAAAATAAAGCTCAACTCACTCACCTCGACTAAAACAAATCATGCTCAACTCAATATATGCAATTTTAAAGTAAATCATGCTTTTAAAATTAACTCAGTAGAAATAAACTCAGTTTGAAATATCATGGTTAAACATTGCTTGCTTTGGAGTTTGTCTTAACCAACATCTAATCCCACTACCTTTAGTTTGGTAATGCACAACAAAAGTGAAGTTGTTGCCACGCCCATCCTAAACTTGCCAAGCTAAGGATGATCAAATCTCTCATGGATCCATAGTGAATGCCCATCATCTGGGACAAGAGTCGCTAGAACATGATGTACAACTATCCTATGCAGGTAACATAGTTCTGTGATTTAGAGTAGATATATGCTCGCTTCTAGCTCGGTACTCGATGCTCCTCCTAAGACTAAAACATGCTCAACTCATCAATTAAGTCAAATTTCAATGCTCAGTCAATTAACTCAAATCTCAACCTCATTAGGTTATCTCAACTCATCTCAGTTTCTCATCAACTTAGTCAATCAGGGATGTTAATCACATGTAACTTAGTCCGAAATAGTCATTCAGACTCACTCAATAGACTTTCCATGTAATGCAAGAACTATAGAAAATAGATAGAAGATGAAATTCAACATGCTTCTCATGCTCGACCATGCTCAAGCTACTCAACTCATACAATCAAAATCAAACTCAAACCTCAACTCAATCCATGCATAAGTTTTATAAAGATCATTCAATTTAGAGTTCATGACACCAAGTAATGTTAATCTAATATCAGTAGTCATGCAACATGATAATTATCTCATATTTTATCATAAGTACTCATAATAAATGTTGAAACTCGATAATTGGATGATAGGAATTTCAAAACTCAACGCTTGTTCTTAATTTCAATTCAAATAGATGAAATGACATGTGAACATATGTAGTTTGACACTTTTGTAAGCCTTACATTGCTGGAAATAGAAGAAATAATCAAATTTCAATCGATCCTCATATTTGAATTAGAAAACCTTACTCTTCTCCCTCCTCAGGTATTCTCAAGAAATACCTAACCATGAAGAATGGTGAAAATACACATAGGGTTTTGTTTTTAAGACTTTAATTAAGTCTAAAATGGCTTAGGATTGGGTTAAAAAGGAACAGGATTAGACAAAAATACCTTTTTTAAAAACTGCTGACAGGTTCTAGGAGACATTGTTTACGAGCCATAGAACTTCCTTTGGGTCATGGATGACCTCTCGTATATGAAAGGTCCAATAATTTATGTCACTGAAATTTGCCCTAGAATCCATGAAACCCCTTGTATAGGCCGTAAATACTTCTATAGGCTGTCTGATAACTCGTAACTCAAGATACTAAAAAGTTAATTTTTTGGATCACCAATTTACAAAACTAATCTACGGGCCAGAGAATATTTTATGAGTCATATGTCATCTCATACATGGGCCTCCAAATTAGAAAATCTCAGCAAGTCATCTGGGGATTTACGAGGCCTCATCTACGGGCCGCAGATCACTGTACAGGCCGTGGATGGCCCTCGTGGTTTTCTCTTCCAGCAACTTTTCTCAGTCATTTTCTCAATTTTCTCCGTGCATCTATTCGTATTAGGTGGAAAGACTTAGGGGATGTTATATTATCTCCCCCTTGGGATCATTCGTTCTCGAATGAAGAGAAATCTAGAAAACTTAGTCAAGGCACAAATCTTCCTATGGACATCTAACAATCGATAGCTCTCATCTCACTTATGCAATTAATCAGTCAAAAAACTCAAAAGGTAAACAAATAAATAGTCAACTTATCAAATCAATCCTCACTCGAACTTTAGAGCTCTATCGCATGTTAGACTCAAGATGGCAGGAAAACTCAAGGAATAGGAATTTAAGTGTTTAGAAGGGAATCATTACCGTAAACTCCCTCATCATCAACATGGAGGAATAGATGAGGGTACTTGGCCTTCATATCCTCATCCGCTTCCCAAGTAGCTTCTTCTACAAACTGGTTTCTCCATAACACTTTGGCAGATGCAATCTCTTTGGTTCTTAACTTGCGAACCTAACAATCAAAGATTTGGATAGAAATCTCCTCATAGGCCGAGTTGTCTTTTACTCCAATACTCTCGACAAGCACAACCAACTATGGATTTGCCAAACACTTTAAGCATAGAAATATGAAAGACTGGGTGGATGGTCGTTAACTCTGGTGGTAGCTCCAACTCATAAGCTTCATTGCCCACTTTCCTTATAATTTGATAAGGGACAATATACCTTGGGCTCAATTTTCCCTTCTTCCCAAATCATATCACATCCTTCATAGGTGACACCTTCAAATACACCCAATCGTCGACCTCAAACTCTAAGTCTCTCCTTCTAACATCAGTGCAGGATTTCTGTCAACCCTATGAAGTCTTCAACCTTTCTCAAATGATCTTTACTTTCTCCATAGACTAATGTACCAAGTCCGTCCCAATCAATTCTGCTTCACCTATCTTGGACATCCAATCGGTGATCACGTCTCCTCCCATAGAGTGCCTTATATGGGACCATTCGAATACTCAAATTGAAGCTATTGTTGTAAGAAAACTCAATCAAAGGCAAATGGTCATCACAATTAACTTTAAAGTCAATGATGTAGGCTCTCAAATTATCCTCCAAGGTCTGAATAGTACGCTTTGCCTGGCCATCCTTCTGCGGGTGAAAAACAATGCTATGAGATGATGGACTAGGAGACCCATGCAATCTAAAAATCTCCTTATAGTCAGGCATAATCCTTTGCACTGTCAGTCGTCTTTACCGCCAAGAAGTGAGAAGATTTGGTCATTCTGTCAACTATCACCCAAATCAAATCGTCCTGCCTGGGAGATCTTGGGTAACCTTTGATTAAGTAAATATTAATCATCTCCTATTTCCATTCTATAATCAAAAAAATCTGAGCTACTCCCACAACCTTTGGTGCTCAACTTTAACTTGTTGGCAATTTCGGCACTTGGAAACGAACTCTGCAATATCTTTCTTCATACCACTCTACTAGTAGACTTCTCTCAAGTCATGGTACATCTTGGTTGACCCTGGATAGATGGAATATCTGGTGCTATGGTCTTTTGCGATGATCTTCTCTCAAACACCATTGACATCTGGAATACACAATCTGCCTTGGTATCTCAATACTCTATCTCCTCTTTTGGCGAAAGTCGTCACTTTTAACTTATGCACATCTGCCTTCAATTATAGAAAGATATGATCTTGATCTTATTTCTCTTTCACCTCCACTACTAGAGATGATGCAAACCCCTTATGGACAAGTACTCCTCCTTCACCAGATTCATCTAGTTGAACTCCCAATCTGCCAGTTGGTAAACCTTTTTAGCCAACTCCTTTTTCTCTTCCTCGACATGGGCTGTGCTTCCCATAGATATCCTGCTAAGAGCATCAACAATTACATTAGCTTTACCTGGATGGTAAATGATGCTTATGTCATAGTCTTTGAGTAACACAAGCCATCTTTTCTGCTTCAGTTTAAGCCTCTTCTAAGTAAAGACGTATCATAGGCTCTTGTGGTCTGTGAATACATTAACATGTGCTCCATATGAGTAGTGGCGCCATAGTTTGAGAACAAACACCACTTCTGCGAACTCCAAATCATAAGTGGGATAATTTTTCTCATGCACTTTAACTTGTCTAGAAACATAGGCAACAACTTTACCTTTTTGCATGCACACACATCCTAATCCCACTCTCGAAGCATTGCAGTAGATGATAAATCCATCTGTTCCATCAGGAAAGGTCAACACTGGAGCAGTAGTCAACCTTGCTTCCAAATCTTGGAAACTCTTATAACACTCATCAGACCATGGAAACTTGACCTTTTTCCGAGTAGTCTAGTCACTGGTGCGAATACGGAAGAAAATCCTTGAACAAACCTACGGTAGTAGCCAACCAATCCCAGAAAACGTTTTATGTCAGTCAGAGAGGTAAGTCTAGGCCCATTCTTAACCATCTCATTATTTTGAGTATCCTCTCGTAGACCATTAGCGGAAACTATATGGCCTAAGAATGCCATAGAATTGAGCCAAAACTCATACTTGGGAAACTTCGCATATAACTCATTATCCCTTAGAGTTTGCAAAAGCGAATCTAAGGTACTTAACATGCTCCTCTTCATCTCTGGATAATATACTAAAATATCATTAATAAGCACGAACACAAACAGGTCAAGATATTGTCTGAATACTCGATTCATCAAGTCAATGAAGGCTGCTGGTGCATTTGTCAACCCAAAGGAAATCACCATGAACTTGAAGTGACCATATCGAGTTCAAAAAGTCATCTTTGGGATGTCACGTTCTCTCACTTTCAACTGGTGATAGCCTGATCGGAGGTCTATCTTGGAGAAAACCGTGGCACCCTAAAGTTAGTCAAACAAGTCATCGATCCTCGGACGGGGATACCTATTATTAATGTCACCTTATTCAATTGGTTGTAGTCAATACACATTCTGAGGAAATCATTCTTCTTTCCCACGAATAAGTTCGGAGCACCATATGGCGAGATACTTGGCCTTATGAATCCCTTCTATAGTATATCTTTCAACTACTCCTTCAAATCTTCAAGGTCCATTCTATTTGGTGGACTAGAAATAGTCTGGGTGTCGGGAAGAACATCAATTCCGAAGTCAATTTTCCTATCAGGAAGGACTCCTGGCAAATCCTCAGGAAATACATCAGGGAACTAGCTCATGATCGGGACGGAATTAAGAGTAGGAGACTCAACATCATCAGACTTAACTTTTGCAAGATGATAGATACATCCATAAGAGATCAGTCTTCGAGCCTTGAGGTAAGAACAAAACCTACCCTTCAAAGCAATCGAATCTCCTTACGACTCAATAATGGGCTAATTCATAAACTGGAATTTGACAATTCAGGTTCTATAATCTGTAACACCCATCAACGTAGCTCGAAAAGATCTTATAATGTATTTTTTTAATATCTCAAAATCAATGCAGAATTTTGCAAATTAGACTTCATATTCTTGTTCAGAGGGCAAAATTGTGCGGGAAAATAGTTACCTACAAGGTATATTTTGCGTGTGCCAAAAAAAT
>JAPFFP010053885.1:0-52823 GCA_026153255.1 Solanum medicagineum | reverse complement strand
GAATTCATCGAAGCTTCAAGTCTCCATTCAAATCTTCATAAATAAATTCTCCAAAACTAAGGTATGTGGGTTTCAACCATTGGGTCCTTTCACCCATGGTGCCCAAGCTTCCGTTTTACCTAACTTTCATCATTCTAAGTTGATTTTCTGATGAGAGTACCTTATTATGAAATTGACTATGAACTATGTTGGGATTTCATGAAATTGTGACTGTTTTAGCATATTTTGAGCTATGAATCTAAGATCCTTAGTGGGATTTGATGAAGGATTTTGATGTATATTGCTTGATGGTGTTACAAAGTATTGATGGATAATTTTATATTGAATTTTCTTGCATGAATTCATCCCTAAATTCAATGATTTTACCTTAGCACTACACACTCGCCAAGTGTTTGATAATATGTCCGGTCATGATTTCTTGAGGAATTGAAGGTCTAATGCATATCTTATCAGTTGAATGAATTTATGATTATGAAAGGAATGTATTTATATAATATTCTCCTATATTATGTTGGGATTGACCATGTTCCACTCGGCGGGTTGTGAGCCCGGGTAAGCATGTCGAGGGGTTTGTACCTTGATAACCGGATTGAGGGGTTGGTATCTCAATCACCATGGGTGGTAGGGTTAGACGATCCACCAACCAATCAAGGGACTTGTACCTTGATAATCAGATTGATGGGTTTGTACCTCAATCACCATGGGTGGTATGGTGAGGTGATCCACCAACCATATCGAGGGGTTTGTACCTTGGTAACTGGATTAAGGGGTTGGTAACTCAATAACCATGGGTGGTAGGGTGAGATGATCCACCAACCAATCAAGGGGTTTGTGCCTTGATAATCAGATTGAGGGGTTTGTACCCAATCACCATGGGTAATAGGGTGAGACGATCCACAAACCATGTCGAGGGGTTTGTACCTTGACAACCAATTGAGGGGTTTATACCTCAATCACCATGGGCAGTAAGGTGAGATGATCCACCAACCAATTAAGTGGTTGGTACCTCAATGGACTGTGAATTCTATAATGATGGTCTCTTCTTGCACATGTATTATGTTCTATGTAAGCATGATTTACTTTAAGCATATTCCATGCATTCCATATTATTATATGTTCATCTATTGCCTATGTTATGCATTTTGATTATGTTACTTATCTCTTGTTGCACTGCATCCTACATACTTAGTACATTCAAACGTACTAACGCATACTCTATGCCTATATGATGTCACCATGTAGGGACCGGAGCCCCACTTGAGCATCTTCTTCACGTGGCTAGCATTATTTCTCTCAAGCTAGTTGGTGAGTCCTCCATTCTGCGGACAATGTCTATGATCTCATGCTATGTATTAAGACTATCTTTCTTTCATGTATGTATTGACTATGAGGGTGAGCCCGGTTGCTTGTCTTGGCCCCCGCTCCTATCTAAGTTTTAGAGGTGTTGTTGGACATGTTATAATTGAGTTATGACTCTCTTGTTTGATGTTTATGCTATGAAAGACTCCTTTTGTCCTTATTTCTAATCTGATTATGTTGTTTAATTGCTTCCGCAACTAAGGATGTGTAATGATATGTTAAGAGGCTTGTTCGGGGTTCCTTCGGGTTCCCCATTCGCCGTGTCACGTCTAGGCCCCCTGTGCTTGGGTCATGACAAACTTGGTATCAGAGCACTAGGTTGTTAATGATCCTTGGCAGCCAACACACCGCATCAATTAGAGTCTCGTTCATGGTTGAGTTGTGCATCACAACTATTAGCTAGAGGCTATGAGACGTTTTAGGAAATGTTTTCCTTTTTCATGTTCTAAGTCATGCTATAGAGTTAAAGTAAGGTTCACCCCTCCTAACAATTGTTCTTTGCTATGCTATATCATGCCTAAGATAAGAGGAAGAATAGCCCGCACCCCGAGGAACAACCAACTCATGGTGAGCTCCGGGATGATCTCACTTTGCTAGCACAAGTTGTGGCTAACCAAGCCAACCAAGGGGCCCAAGCCCCTCATGTTCCTACATCGGCATCTCGGGTGAGGGATTTTATAAGGATGAACCCACCAGAACTATATGTGTCTAAGGTAGATGAGGACCCTCAAGAGCTCATTGATGAGGTCGACAAGGTATTGGCTATCATGGGTGTTAGATCAGAAGAGAAAGTGGAGTTAATGGCCTACCAACTCAAAGGGGTAGCACAAATATGGTTTAATCAATGGAAGGAGGAGAAGGGAATCAATAATTTTGTGCTTTGAGAGGAGTTCAAGGGGGCTTTTCTTAATCGGTTCTTCCCTCTTGAGCTTAGAAAGGCCAAGATAGTAGAGTTTAAGAATTTGAAACAAGGGTCTTTGAGTGTGAGAGAGTATGCCCTCAAGTTTAATGAACTCTCTAAATATGCTTACCACTTGGTTGCCGACCCAAGGTATAGAATGAACAAGTTCGTGATGGGTGTATCTAGTTCAGTAAGTGAGGAATGCCGATTTGCTATGTTGATTGGTGACATGGATTTGTCCCGTTTGATGACCTATAAGAACAAATGGAAGAGGAAAAGTTGAGGAAGAGGAGGAGTAATGAGTCCAAGAGGGTCCCGTTTTGAGGGAACATTCCAAAGTCAAAAGAGTGGCCGGTTCCATCAAGGCCAAGGGTCTTCTCATGCTTCTAATAGGGGGTTATCTAATGACTTCCCAAGGGCCCAAGATGTTGGTGGTGTGCTTCCTAATGATATGTGTCAAGGTGTAGTAGGGGTCATAGAGGCCCATGTTTGAGGGATACAAATGCATGTTATGGATGTGGGGAAGTGGATCACAAAAAGATTGATTGTCCTCCTAACCGCAACAAGGGTAAGGAGGTTCGTCCACAAGGTGCAAATGTGGTTCCTTTGGGGAGAGATGGTCAACAAGGAGGTGCCCCCAAGGCACAATCGGTTCTATGCACTCCAAAGGAGGCAAGGGGTTGAGGAGGTTTCTGATGTCGTCACCGGTAAGTTAAAAGTCTTTGATTTTAATATATATGCATTGATTGATCCGGGTGCCACCCTTTCTTTTATTACCCCCTTTGTTGCCAAAAAGTTTCATATTAAACTCAAATTGTTGTGTGAGTCATATGATGTGTCTACTCTTATTGGTGCATCTACTGTTGCTAGATAGGTTTATAGAAATTGTCCCATTTGCAGTTTGCATAAGATATTGCCTTGTGATCTTATTAAGTTGGAAATGGTAGATTTTGATTTCATACTTGGGATGGATTGGTTGCATGCATACTATGTCTCTATTGATTATAGAACCCTTAGGGTCAATTTCCAATTCCTAAATGAACCCATTTTAGTGGGAGAGTCATGATGTGGTGGTCAAGGTACGTTCATCTCTTGCATTAAAGCCCGTAAGTTGATATCTAAGGAATGTCTCTATCATCTTGTGAGGGTAAGGGATGTGGAGTCCAAGGTCCTTTCTATAAAGTCAGTTCCAATTGTAAATGAGTTCCTTGATGTCTTTCCAAATGACCTTCTCGGTGTTCCTCCCGAAAGGAAAATAGATTTTGGTATAGACCTCCTTTTCGATACTCAACCCATTTCTATTCCCCCTTACCGTAGGCCTCGGCGAAGTTAAAGGAGCAGTAATTGAAGGATTTATTGGAGAAGGGTTTCATTAGGCCTAGCCAATCACCTTGGGGTGCACCGGTGTTGTTTGTGAAGAAGAAGGATGGGTCCCTTAGAATGTTTATAGACTACTGGCAACTTAATAGAGTCACCACAAAAAATAAGTATCCTTTTCTAAGGATTGATGATTTGTTTGACCAATTGCAGGAGCTAGTCACTTCTCTCAGATTGATCTTCGGTCCGGGTACCAACAAGTGAAGGTGAGGGAGTGTGGTATTCCTAAGACGGGCCTTCTGGACTAGGTATGGGCATTATGAGTTTTTTGTGATGTCCTTTGGGTTGACCAATGCACCTACTATCTTTATGGACCTTATGAATAGGGTCTTCAAACTCTACCTTGATTCGTTTGTTGTGGCCTTCATTGATGATATTTTGATCTATTCTCATAGTGAGGAGGAGCATATGGGTCATTTGAGGGTAGTGCTATAAAGATTGAAGGAAGAGAAGCTGTATGCCAAGTATGAGAAATATGAATTTTGGTTAAAATAGGTTGCCTTCCTAGATCATGTGGTGTCAGAGGATGGTATTAAGGTGGATCCTAAAAAGATGGATATGATTAGAAATTGTCCTAGACCATTGACCCCATCGGATATTAGGAGCTTCTTGGGCTTAATAGGTTACTACCGGAGGTTTGTGAATATTGCTTCTCCTATGACCAAGTTGACTCAAAAGAAACCTAAGTTTGTGTGGGCCGATGAATGTGAAAAGAGTGCTCAAACATTGAAAGACAAGCTTATGTTCGCTCTTATATTGTCACTACCGGAATGGCTGGATGAGTTCATTATGTATTGTGATGCTTCTAGAGTTGGTTTGGGTTGTGTGTTAATGCAAAATAGGAAAGCGATAGCCTATGCTTCTATACAACTCAAAGTGCATGAAAAGAATTATCCTACCCATGATCTTGTATTAGCCACGTGGTCTTTGCTTTGAAAATTTGGCGTCACTATTTCTATGGGCTGCATGTTGTTGTCTTCACCGACTATAAGAGTCTCAAATATGTCTTCACTAAAAAAGATCTCAACTTGAGACAAAGAAAGTGGTTAGAACTTCTTAAGGACTATGATATGAGTGTGCATTATCATCCCGATAAGGCTAATTTGGTGGCTGATGCATTGAGTAGGGTGTCCATGGTAGCCTAGTACATATTGATGATGGTGGCAAAGGGGTGGCTAGGGAGGTCCATCGGTTGGCGACATTAGGGGTTAGGTTGGAAGAGGTTGATAATGGTGGTGTTGTTGTTGTTGATGGTTCAAAATCTTCATTAGTTGAGGAGGTGAAAGCTAAGCAAGATCTTGACCCTGCTTTGTTGGAATTAAAGGCATTGATAAAGGCGGGGGAGGGAGGGGGGGGGGGAAAGCTGGAGGTTTTCTTCCAAGGAGGAGATGGTGCCCTTAGATACCAAGGTAGGTTATGTGTGCCTTGTGTTGATGGATTGAGAGAAAAGATGCTTGATGAGGCTCATGGTTCTTCCTACTTTATTCACCACGGTTCTACCAAGATGTATTGAGATTTGAGAGAGATGTATTGGTAGGGAGGTATGAAGAGGGAATTGCCAAATTTGTTTCCGGTTGTCGTATTTTCCAACAAGTCAAAATCGAGCACCAAAGGCCGGGTGGCCTAGCATAAGACACAGAGATTCCTACTTGCATGTGGGAAGAGATTAATATAAATTTTGTGGTTGGGTTACCAAAGACAAGAAAAGGTTTTGATTCCATTTGAGTTGTGGTTGATAGGATAAAAAAATCGGCTCATTTTCTTCCGGTTAAGACCACATATGGGGCTGAGGATTATGATAGGTTGTACATTCATGACTTGGTGAGGTTGCATGGGGTTACTTTGTCCACCATATCGGATCGTGGTGCTCAATTTACTTCACATTTTTGGAGGTCCTCTCAAAGGGTTCTCGGTATAAGAGTTAAACTTAGTACTATCTTTCACCCTCAAACGGATGGCCAAGCCGAAAGAACTATCCAAACACTTGAGAATATGCTTAGGGCTTGTGTATTGTAGCTTAAGGTTAGTTGGTATGATCATCTTCCATTGATTGTGTTTGCCTATAACAATAGCTATCATTATAGCATCAATATGGCTCCTTTTGAGGCTCTCTATGGTAGACGTTATAGGTCACCGGTTGGGTGGTTTGAGGTTGGAGAGGTGGCATTATTGGGTCCAGATCTGGTTATGGAGGCTCTTGAGAAGGTTAGGATGAATAAAAAAAGGTTGAAGACGGCCCAAAGTCGCCTAAAGTCCTATGCCGATGTGAGGAGAAGGGATCTTGAATTCAAAGTTGGTGATTGGGTCTATTTGAAGGTGTCACCCATGAGAAGTGTAGTTCATTTCGGTAAGAAGGGCAAGTTGAGTCCAATATATGTGGGTCCTTATAGGGTAATGAGGAGGATTGGCAAGGTAGCTTATGAGTTGGAGTTACCTAGTGAGATGGATTTGGTTCATCCGGTCTTTCATGTATCCCTGTTGAGGAAATGTGTGGGAGACCCTAATTCTATTGTGCCTCTTGATGTCATGCGTGTTGTTGAGGACAACTTGACTTATGAAGAGGTTCCGGATCAAATTTGTGATAGAAAAGTGAAGAGGTTGAGGAACAAGGATGTGGCTTCCAATAAGGTCCTTTGGAGGAATTAACAAGTTGAAGGTGCTACTTGGGAGGCCGAAGTGGACATGCAAAAGCAGTATCCTTATCTCTATCATTCTACTCAAGCCTAAGGTACTAATTCTAAGTCCTCTATATGGCCTCAAGTATTAAGTTCATCCCTCATGTCATTGCATACCTTCATGCTTAAATTGACAAGTTCATGATGATTTTTCACTTATGTGGAGATTTTTGAAATGATGTTTAAGTGCACTGTTGCATCCTTATGTGTGCTGAAATTGTCATGTTTACGTCTCTCATATACCTTTTTTTGACATTCAGGGAGGAATATTCCCAAGGGAGAGATATTGAAACGACCCCAAAAAGTGCTCGAAAATGTGTCTCAGAAGTGCTTGGAATCATAATTTCTATATATCTCAAAGTTCATGCATGAAAATCCGACATCATATTCTTGATCAGGGGCCAACATTGAGTGGGAAATGGGAATAACCCCAATTTTAGAACAACCGTAGTGAAATTTGATTTTCCCAAGTTTGTTAAAAAATAGAGGCGATACGCAATGGTATCGCGATACGCAGCCGTCGCAAACTAGTGTAAAATTTGCCTCTGCGATAGGTCCGCATCATGGACTAAATGCAGACCTGTGTATTTTGTTGCCAGTGATTTTTATCTCGGTCCAAGGCTTTTGGGTCTTGGGCCTAAGCCTTTCCATGCGTGAAAATACCTATACTTAGCTATATTTCACCTTTATATTATCCAAGACATTCCCCAATACACTCTCAAACACTTAGACTAATATTTCTCTCAAAATTCAAGTGTCCAAATCTCTTTCGGAACTTAAGGAATTCATCGATGCTTCAAGTCTCCATTCAAATCTTCATAAAGAAATTCTCCAAAACTAAGGTATGTTGGGTTCAACCATTGGGTTTTTTCACCCATGGTGCTCAAGCTTCCTTTTGACCTAAATTGCATGATTCTAAGTTTATGTACTTATGGGTCATACTTATTATTAATTTGACTATGAACTATGTTGGGGTTTTATGAAATTGTGACTGTTTTAGCATGTTTTGAGCTACGAATCTAAGATCCATTGTGGGATTTGATGAAGGGTTTTGATGTCTATTGCTTGAGGGTACTACCAAGTATTGATGGATGGTTTTACATTGAATTTTCTTGCATGATTTCATCCCTAAATTGAATGGTTTTACGCTAGCATTACACACCCGTCAAGTGTTTGATAATATGTCCCCGGTTATGATTTCTTGAGGAATTGAAGGTTCAATGCATGTCTTATGAGTTGAATGACTTTATGCTGATTAAAAGAATATATGTATATAATATTCTCCTATATCGTGTTGGGATTGACCATGCCCCACTCGGGGGGTTGTGAGCCCGGGCAACCATGTCGAGGGGTTTGTACCTTGATAACCTGATTGAGGGGTTGGTACCTCAATCACCATGGGTGGTAGGGTGAGACGATCCACCAACCAATCAAGGGGTTTATACCTTAATAATCGGATTGAGGGGTTTGTACCTCAATCACCATGGGTGGTAGGGTGAGACGATCTACTAACCATATCGAGGGGTTTGTACCTTGATAACTAGATTGAGGGGTTGGTATATCAATCAGCATAGGTGGTAGAGTGAGATGATCCACCAACCAATCAACGGGCTTGTACCTTGATAATCGAATTGAGGGGTTTGTACCTCAATCACCATGGGTGGTAGGGTGAGACGATCCACCAACCAAGTTGAGGGGTTTGTATGTTGACAACCAATTGAGGGGTTCGTACCTCAATCACCGTGGGTGATAGGGTGACACGATACACCAACCAATTGAGGGGTTGGTACCTCAATGGACTATGAATTCTATAATGATGGTCTCTTCTTGCATATGTATTTTGTTCCATGTAAGCATGATTTACTTCAAGCATCTTACATGCATGCCATATTGTTATATGTTCATCTGTTGACTATGTTATGCATTTTGGTTATTGTAATGACCCTAAAAAGTACCTAGGAGGTGTTCAAAATCTTTTTTTCCATATATCTAAACGTCCATTGGTTATTTCGAAAATCCGACACCATATTTGTGATCAGGGGGTCAAAATTAGGTGAAAAGGGGTCTACCCTCGATTTAAGAGCGAAAGAATAGCAATTATAAATTTGTAAGGGACGATTTCTAGTGAGCTATTCGTGATGCTTCCGCGACGCGCCTTGGGCACGCTTTAGTACAAGTACCTCTCTGTGTCCTCTCCGCGACGCGGAGATGTGTTTTTCGCCTTGTAGTTATTCTTGTGCGGTCCAAAACATTCTAAGTGTTGGGCCCAAGTCTCCCAAACGTGTTTTTATCTATACTTAGTCAAATTTCACCCTTATATTATCCTAAACATTTCTCAATACTCACTCAAACAGTTAAACATATTTTCACTCACAAATTCATGACCTAAAACCCTCATCCAAAGCTAAGGATTCTCTTCAAGCTTCAAGCCTCCATCTTCAATCTTCATCAAGAACTTCTCCAAAGGTAAGAGTATGCAGTGTTGAACCATTGGGTCCTTCCACCCTTGGTGGCTAAACTGTCTTTTACTTAATAATGCATGATTTAAAGTTGATTTTACATGTGGGTCTTGTATATTGAGAAACTTACTGCACAGTGATTTTAATTCATGAAAGTATGGTTGTTGTAGCATGTTTTGAGCTCTAAATCTTGGATCTAATGTTGGATTTGATGTGGGGTTTTAATGTGAATGTCTTGGGGGTGTTGCAAGGTGTTGATTGATGGTTTTACAACAGAGTTTCTTGCATGATTTCATGTCTAAATTGCATGATCTTTTACCCCCAAGGTGTTTGATAAAATGTCCAGTTATAGTTTCTTGAGGAACTGAAGGCCCAAAGCATGAGATATGATATGAATGATGTTATGATGATGAAAGAGCTTATATATCTATGATATAATTGACTAAATGATGATTAAATGAGCTTTTGCATATGATAAACTCTATATGAAGTGTTGGCTTAGACCATGCCCGATCCGGGGGGACAAGAGTACGAGTAACCGAGGGAAGAGTTCGTACTTCTCCACCTAGTGATGGGGTGACATCATCACTAACCGAGATGGGGGTTTATACTCATCGACTGAGATGGGGGTTCGTACTCATCCACCTAGGTGATGGGGCGGAATTATCACCAACCGAGATGAGGGTTCTTTCTCATCCACCTAAGTGATGGGGCGGCATCATCACTAACCCTTAGGGGTTCATACCTTGGAAATCTAGATGGGTCTCTTCTACACATATGATATTCTATATGAGCATGGATTACTTAAGCATGTTTTACTTATGTATTGATCATACATGTCATCTTGCTATATTATGCCTATTGCCTATTGTTATGCATGTTGATCATGAAGCTTATCTTTTGTTGCTTTGCATCCCACATACTTAGTACATTCAAACGTACAAACGCATACTCTTGCCTACATGATACCACCATGTAGGAACCGGTGCCCAAGTTGATCATCCTCCTCCTCCACGTGGCTAGACGATACTATTCTAAGCTTGTTGGTGAGTCCTCCATTCTCGGGTCTTTGGTATGTTTTACTATTATCTATGTATTGAGACACTATCTTATGTTCTATTTGACTTTGATGGTGAGCTCAGTTACTTTGTCTTGGCCCCCGCTCTATCTATGTATGTAGAGGTGTTTGTTGGACAAGTTATGTCTTTATGATAGAAACTATAATTCCTTGTCTTTTGATATTGATGTGTTGCAAAGCCTTCACTTACCCCCAATGCCCCATTCTATTCTACATGTCTTTTATTTGCTTCCATGACCAAGGATGTGTAAAGACAAGTTGAGAGGCTTGTTTGGGGCTCCTTCGGCTTCCCCATTCGCCGTGTCATATCTAGGCCCTAGGCTTGGGTCGTGACAATTATGTTGCTTATCTCTTGTTGCATTGCAAGCTATATACTTAGTACATTCAAACAAACTAACATACTCTATGCCTACATGATGTCACCATGTAGGGACCGGAGCCCCACTTGAGCATCTTCCTCCACGTAGCTAGTACGATTTCTCTCAAGCTAGTTGGTGAGTCCTCCATTCCAGAGATAATGTCTATGATCTCATGCTATGTACTAAGACTATCTTTCTTTCATGTATGTACTGACTATGGGGGTGAGCCCGGTTTCTTGTCTTGGCCCCCGCTCCTATCTAAGTTCTAGAGGTATTGTTGGACATGTTATATATTGAGCTATGACTCTCTTGTTTGATGTTTATGCTATGAAAGACTCCCTTTGTCCTTATTTCTAATCTAACTATATTGTTTAATTTCTTCCGCGACCAAGGATGTGTAATGATATGTTAAGAGGCTTGTTTGGGGTTCCTTCGGGTTCCCCATTTCTTGTGTCACATCTAGGCCCTAGGCTTGGGTCGTGACATTTGGACGGGCCATCTGGATTGCCTTGAGCTGGAAAAGACCATTTTTGGTCTAAGGCATATGACATGGCTAGTGGCACGGGTCGTGTGGCTAGCCGTGGGGTGTGTGCAAGTGAAGATTAGTGAGCATGCAGGAGTTTTTGGCCAAGTATTGTGCCACGACCATCCACATGGGCCGTGGCATGTCTCAAGAGTCGTGGCCCTTGGCATAGGGGTCTGGCAACATTTTCTTTTTCACCAAGTGTGGTTCCACGGGACCTCTACACGGACCATGTAGCTTCACATGGCCCGTGGAGGTCCCCGTTTGGGTAATGAGACGTGAATTTTTCTAAGTGTTCCAACTTCTGATTTTTGACTAAGTATCACCTCACGGGCACTCCACACGACCCGTGAGGCCTTTAGTGGGGCATCACTTTGCCAATTTTTCTATCCATTCACTCATGGCATTTTCGTGAAGTTAATCTATTCTAATGACCTTTTTAGACTTCCAATGCTATCTTAACCTCTCCAAAAGACCTAAACTCTATTCAAAAGGATCAAATTCATTACTCTAATCTCAAATACACTCTCAAATTCTCTCAAGAGCCTCTATCAAAACCCAAATAGAAATTCAAGGAACTCAACAGCAAGCTCTGGACTCCAAGACCTGCTTCCAAGCTTCAAGTCTTTCTCAACCCAATTCAAAGAAACTCAAGGTCTAAGGTATGTGGTTTCAACCATTGGGTCCTTTCACCCATGGTGCCCAAATTTTCATTTCAATGAAAATTACATGTTCCCAAGGTTTGTTGCTTGTGGGTATTATTCATTAGTGATTAGGATCATATACTATATTGGGGTTTCATGAAAGTGTGATTGAAAACACGTGTTTACTCATTTTAAGTCTATACCATGAGATGATTTGCCTATTATGATTATGCATGTTTTAAGTTATAGAACTATGATCTTTCTTCATATTTGATGGGGTTCTCAATGTATTTCACATGAGGATTTACCAAGTATTGGTAGGTTGATATACATTAGAATTTCTCACATGACTTCACTCTTGAATTGCATGGTTTTATACAAGCATAACACACCCGCCAAGTATTGGATAAAATGTCTGGTTATGGATTCTTGAGTCATTAAAATTCTAATGCATGTCTTATGAGTTAAGTGACTTTATGATGATGGAAGGAATGTTTATATGAGTTGTTTCCATGAAAAATACTTATAGTATTGTAAGTTGACCATGCCTAGTTGAGGAAGTGATACCTCAATCACCATGGATGGTAGGGTGAGACAACGATCAACCAATTGAGGGGTTGATACCTCAATCACCATGGATAGTAGAGTGAGACATCCACAACCAGTTAAGGGGTTGATACCTTGACCATTATGATTGAGGGTGTGATATCCATCAACTGGGGGGTTGATACCTCAATCACCATGAATGGTAGGGTGTGACAACCATCAGGAGCTCTCTTACTACACATATAATATGTTCTACACAAGCATGTTTTAATTCAAGCATCATTTACACATGTCATATTGTTATTATGCTATCCATTGCTTATGATATTGCATTTTTGCTATGTTGCCTATCTTTTGATACATTGTATCCTACATAGTGTAGTACATTCAGACATACTAACACTTACTCTATGCCTACATGATGTTACCATGTAGGAACCGTAGCCCCACTTGATCATCCTCCTCCTCCACGTGGCTAGTACATTTGTCTGAAAGCAAGTTGGCGAGTCCTCAACTTCGAGGACATACTTCTCTTGATTTATGCTATGCATTCACTTTTCTTATATTTGAAACTTATGACTATGAGGGTGAGCCTAGAGAATGTCTTGGCTCCCACTCCTATCTATGTATTAGAGGTGTTGTTGGAATCTTATGATATGATAATGCTACACTATTGGCTAGTAATGTTTCTATGGTATCAAAGATGTCCCTTAGCCCTGTATTTCCCATCTTTTTCATCTATTGTTGTTGTATAATTGCTTTCGCAACCTAGGATGTATAGATATGCTAAGAGGCTTGTTTGGGGCCTCTTCGGGTTTTCCATTCACCGTGTCACGTCTAGGCCCTAGGTCCGGGTCATGACACTCGTGCATTGCCTTTCCAACTCTTTTAGTTTCATTTTATTCCACTTTTTAGCCTTTTAACTTGCTGGTACTTAAAATATCTCTACCTTGGAGATTATATTCCCTAAATGTACTAAACACAGGCTCTAGGGAGTGAAATAGGCAGCTATTAACCCAACATGAATGTAAAAATGGAATCCAATCATCTTTTGATGAAAATTTCAAAACCCATGCATAAAATATGTTTCAAAACAGTCCATAAATGTACAAATATGCATATGCAACATGAGAAAACTAAAATGTAAGATATTTGATGTCTTAGGAAAGAAAAACTTAATATCTTAGGCTTGAGTGTAGTGGAAAAGATAGGGATAACGTTTCATCATGTCCGCTTCCACTTCTTGTGTTGCACCTTTAACTTGGTAGTTCCTCCAAAGCACTTTAACAGATGCAACGTCCTTGTTTCTCAACCTCTTCACTTGCTAGTCTAGAATCTATTAGGACCTGAGCCTAGGGTCTAGGTGCGACACGGTTGATGGGGAACCAAAGTTAACTCAAACAAGCATCTTAGCAAATCTTATGCACATCCTTGGTTGTGGAATATATAAAAAGCATCAATAAGCAATTTCAAGGGAAATCGGAGCTTTGGACTCACTCTATGGGGATGAATAAGGGAAAGTGATTTACGTGATCACATAACAAACAAAGTACTAAGGGGAGGGTAAGTATGACTCGAGATATGTGGAAGTAGGGACTTAGGAAAATCAGCTACATTCCATCAACATCAAAAACATCAAATAGCATCATTAGGGGATAAGGACTAAAGGATCAATCTCCATAAAAGCTCAACATCTTATAATAGGTACATAACATAAGTATCCAACAACACCTCTAAAAAATGAGTAGGATGGGGGCCTAGACATGTCCGTGGTCACCCTTAAAATAGAAAGTAAAGTAATAGTGTCTCATCATACGCAAGAAAGGAATTAGATATTGTCCCCGAAACAGAGGACTCACCACAACAATTATCTTCACGAACCAAGCTAGCCACGTGGAGGGGGATGGATAGGAGCTCTAGTTCCTACATTGTTAGATCATGTAGGTAAAAAGTCTGTGTTAGTACTTTGAATGTACTTAGTATGTGGGATGCAATGCAACATTAGATAATAAGCTTCATAAACAAGACACATAATCATGCACAATAAAATATAAGTTCAATATGATATGCATGAGAATGCTCTAATGAAAACTTGCATGAAAGATAAAAGTGTGACTGTTTAGGCATGTTTTGAGCTATGAATCTATGATATATTTTGAGATTTGATGAAGGGATTCAATGTATATTGTATGAGGGTATTACCAAGTGTTTGGTGGGTTGATCTACTTCAAGTTTACTTGCATGATTACACTCTTGAATTGCATGATTTAATACTAGTATTACACACCCGCCAAGTGTTTGATAAAATGTCTAGTTAAGGTATCTTGAGTTGTTGAAAGCCTAATGCATGGTATATGAGTAAGTGACTTTATGATGATGAAAGGAATGTATATACAAGTTGTTATCATGGAAAGTATCTATCGTGTTGCAAGTTGACCAACCAAAGATGAGGGATATGTACCTCATCCACCTTGTCGAGTGGTGGCAATCCCGTACTACCATAAATGAGGGGTATGTACCTCATCCACCTTGTCGGGTGGTGGCAATCCCGTACTACCAAAGATTGGATATATACTTCATCCACCTTCCAAGCTGGTGGAATGCCTTGGATTCCAAGTACTAAGCTGCTTGGTCTATGATGATGGTCTCTTCCTACACATGTATTATGTTCTATATACGCATGTTTTACTTCATGCATTGATCATGCATGCCATGTTGCTAATATACTATCTCTTGCTTATGTATATGCATTTTGATTATATTGCCTATCTCTTATTGCATTGCATCCTACATACTTAGTAAATTCAAATATACTAATGCATATACTCTACGCCTACATGATGTTACCATGTAGGAACCATAGCTCCACTTGATCACCTACCTGCATGTGGCTAGTACTATCTCTTCAAGCAAGTTTGGTGAGTCCTTAACTTCGAGGACGATATCTTTTAATCTTATGTTATGCAAAGACTCTCTTTCTTTTATTATATGCTTTTGACTATGAGGGTGAGCCAAGAAAATTGTCTCAGCCCCTATTCAATTCAAAGTTTAGAGGTGTTGTTGGACAAGTGATGAAATGATGCTTTGAGCTTGACTCTCTTGACTCTTGTATCTTTTGAAGCTAAAGACTCTGTTAGCCCCTTTACCCGTATTTTATGTTGGTTGTTGTTTAATTACTTCCGCAACCAAGGATGTGTAATGATATGCTAAGAGGCTTGTTTGGGGTCCCTTTGGGTTCCCCATTCACCATGTCACATCTAGGCCCTAGGTCTGGGTCGTGACATACCGGGTCACCTCAGCCAGAGTAGACAATATCCCTGATTTCTAGGTCACTATCAGAAGATATTGGTTCTAGTGGATGACCAAATCGCAGGGAGGTACTCCTCGACCACGGTAAGGGAGTTCTATGCATCTTATGCAGCCACCATTTGGAGCACTCTTCCCAATCGGAAGAACCCCTCACTCAGCCTTGGCTGATGTAGACTAGAGTGAGGGGTTAGCAGGTGGATATCTCGAAGACCACCATCCGCCATAAGCTATTTGGGCCCAAGTTGCTTGTCCCCGGATCCACAGCAGAGTTTGACCATAGAGTGGGGCAAATTGGGGACTTGAGCCTGATGAGAGATACGAACCATAGAGCTATCTTGATGAGATGGGTGACTGGTTTGATTGCTGAGCAGGGTCCAAAACTTGCATTGGTAGCCACTCACTCTGAGCCTATCGTTAAGGCTTCACTCAGTTTCCCCACAAAAATTTTGTGGACGGTTGTCTGATCATGCATCTGGTCGATGCTTGCAGATAATACTTTGGCGTCGGAGCATGCAGTGCTAGTTACCAACATCTTAGCTGGCTATGAGATAGATTGGGCCGACCTCATCACTAAGCAGATCCACGAGGCAGCCTTGAAGAAGTCTACCTGCATTCTCTTCCCAAACTTGATCTACTGACTCTATCTAGAGTTGGGGGTCGAGAGTGTACACCAGGTGGACTCACTAGTCGAGGTCCAGCATACTTTGGATACCAGCTTGATTAAAGTTGAGGAGAACCCGGTAGCACTCCAGTGAGCATTACCCCAGCTAGCTCCGATGCTAGAGATGTTCACCTTAGTGCCAGCACCTGAGGTTCTACCCACCGCTACCGCTCTACTGCCATAGAGGAGAGGCCTCCACAGACTGAGGCAGATGAAGAGAGAGGACCACTACTATTACCCTTACACCACAAGCCATTTCATTATAGACAACATCTGGGGGCATAGTTTACGTATGCACAGTATCTATTCAGGCCATGGTGCTGAAATTATTGGCAGTTGGATATCTTGAAGACTACCATCCGCTGTATGCTATTTGGGCCCCAAGTTCCCTGCCCCCAGATCCACAACAGAGTTTGACCACAAAGTGGGGTAGACCAGGGACTTGAGCCTGATGAGAGATGCAGACCGCAGAGCTGGCTTGATAAGATGGGTAGCCGATTTGATTGCTGAGTAGGGTCCAGAACTTGCATGGGTAGCCACTCACTTGGAGCCTATTGTTAAGGCTTCTTTCAGTTTCCTCGCCAAATTTTGGTAGGCAGTTCTCAGATCACATATCCCATTGATGCTTGAAGATAATACTTTGATGCCAGAGTGTGCAGTGCTAGTTGCCAGCATCTTCTGTGGCTGTGAGATAGATTAGGCCAACTTCATTGCTAAGCAGATCTATGAGGAGGCCCTGAAGAGGTCTACCTCCATCCTTTTCCCATGTTTGATCTACAAACTCAATCTAAAGTTGAGGGTGGAGAATCTACACTAGCTGGACTCACTGATCGAGGTCCAGCATTCTTTGGATGCCAGACTAATTAAGGCTAAGGAGAACCCGGTTACACTCTGATGAGCACCAACCTGCTAGCTCTCGTGCCAGAGATATTCGGCCCAGTGTCACCGCCTGAGGTTCTATCGACCACCACCACTGTTGCTGCCATAGAGGAGAGTCCCCCACAGACCAAGGTAGATAAGGAGAGGGGACTCACTACTATTACTTCTGCACCATAGGCCACTTCATTACAGACAACACCCAGGGGCATGGTTTACGTGTTCACAATATTTATTCAGGACATGGTGTAGAGATTGTCATATGCTGAGTCGCAGTTCACCTAGTTAGTTCAGTAGATTAGACCTTGGGTCCACCAAGCCATCACAAAGTCAGAGCGTCGTATGTAGGCATACACGATCACTACTATTTAGGATTATCTTTCCGCTATGGATACCCCCATTGATGCCTTCAAGTTGATGGTCCAGTAGAGCTTTAGTACGGCTCGGCCAACAAATATGGCTACCATATAGATGGGGATCCAATGGCTCCGGCCCGACATGACAACAACATTGGCAGCACTAATGACACTACCAAAGACTCCACTTCCAGTGCTAATGATGGATGTATTTTCTCCTGAGGAGATTACACAACCTTCTCTTGGGAAGAGGCCCATCAAGATGATGATCCAGAAGTAGTATCGTTACGAGCAAGGTTGACTAAGCGGGATGAAATCGAGCTTGTCTTGAGGCAGGAAGAGGAGTGTTGGCCCCTCCGGCCATCGTGCTACTACTGAGGAGGCCACCACGTAGGTTGAGGGTGGTCAAACTCAGCCATACACTAGCACTTAGGCACCGAGGTATGTTTTTTTTACCCTGATACTTTATTTTATACTTTTTGTGTGCATCGAGGACAATGCATTTCTTTTTCGACGGGGTGTGGGTAGTTACGAGCCTAAGTGAAGTATTTGTAGCCTTGGCCTATAACCACCCCAATTTTTGAATTCTAGGGGTTTTCTTGCCTGTGTTCATTTTCCCCATAGATATTTACTTTCTGTTTTATCGATATGTTTAGGATGTTTAGGTAGTATTTGTAGCATTTAGTACTGAGATGTGTGGCATATGTATGGTTTTGAGTTTTTTTTTTGTGAAAAATGATACCCACCAAATTTTGATTAGGTTGTCTAAATAACAACCATGCATGTTAAGTGTGTTGACAATGATTGGTTTGATAAGTGAGGATAAATTAAGATAAAAAGCATGATCTTAGAGTCTCTGTTGATAGTGTAATTAGTGCCATGCGAGTGTGAGCTTAATTTGTTGAATTCATGCATTGTGTTTCAATTCATAACGTGCCTTGTTACTCTGATTTAAACTTTGGATTAATTGGTTAGGAAAGGATCTTAGTTCACTATTCTTAATAGTCCACTTAGCCTAAAAGACCAACCAAATGTGCGGAATATCCCTTGACCCTAATGTTTGAGCCTGATGTCATGACCCAAGTCTAGGACCTAAGCATAACACAATGAATGAGAACCCGAGTGGGATCCAAACAAGCCTCACAAGCATGTAAGCGCATCTTTGCTCTTTGAAAGCATGAAAGAGCAACAAATCATATAACACATAATATCTCAGGGAAGAGGGACCTTGGACTCACTCTATGGGGATGTTATAGGGAAGAGGATGTGCATGAATCACATAACACATAATTTCTAAGAGGTAGGTAAGTATGACTCACACTATTTGGTGATTAGGGGCTTAGGACTTCCATCTCATCACCATAAAAATCATTTAACAAAAAGGGAAACATGGGACTAAGAGATGTTTTCATAACATAAAAGTATAAGGCGTCAAGCTCAATAATACATAACCATCACAATATACAACAACACCTCTAAATTTTGAATAGGTTGAGGGCCAAGACATCTCTCGAGCTCACCCTCAAAAGGTAGTATCCGAAATAACCCGAGTATAACAAGGCATGAAAGTAAGTGAAATTTTATCCCCGAATGTAGAGGACTCACCAAGCAAATCTCCAATCGAAACGTCTAACCATGTGGAGGAGGAGGAGGATGCAATTCTCCAATTCTTACATAGTTAGATCATGTAGGCAAAATGTATACATTAGTACTTCGAATGTACTAAATACGTGGGGTGCAAATGCCACAAGGAACATAAGCCTTTTTCAACAATATGCATAATTATAGTCAATAAATGTAGTTGTGCATGCTCAATGCCATGGTCAAATTATGTAAGAAAGAATCATCAAATCATATAACATATTAAACGTAGATAGGAAAGGACCATAACTGACAAATAAGACCAAGTGAGCTACTACTTAGAATCCCAATGTTCACCCTACATCGAATAAAGGAGTAGTCTACCTTGTAGAGGTAAATCAAATACTCACCATATGGGAACATCACCGATTTCAGCACCCATGTCTTATCAACCTTATGGGAACATCACCCTTTTTGGTATACATATTTTATTAACTTTACGAGAATATCACCCATTTCGGTATATGACTCACATGTGCCGTATGAGAACATCACCCATTTTGGTCAATCATGCAACTTAATCTATATGGATCCATTAGCTAGTACACAATCATATGGTGTTGACATAGTTATGGGACAACGGTTATATACCAAGGTCCACTCGGTGCTAGGTCACAATCCTAAGTAATACTTAAATTATTCTTGTTATCATAGTATGTAAAGCATCTTAGTATCTATATAGTTCATAGAGTAGCTTATTAAAAGCCAAGGATTCATCATATCAAAGATAGCGCATTATAGCTTTCACAACATTCTCATAATTCATAGCATACATAATAGCCCTTCGCAAATTTACATCATTCGTAAATACATATCTTGCCATAAGGCCTTTGTCAACATAAGAAGCTTAATTCATGATTTGGTAAGAAGATGGTGGGTATGTATCACGCTCAAAACCATGCAAGAACAACGCCTTTAGATATGAGGAGAGTAGCAAAACCCCTTTCCAAAATCATGCAAAATAACCCACCTTATCATAGCAAAGCATAGCTAGGGCATCATAAACCCTCACCTTAAATAACATACTTCCATGATGTCATAGTGTTATACAAAGATAAAATAATTAATACTCATCATAATATCATCATAGTTTCCTTCCTAATCATGTCATGCAAATAGTTCCTAAAATCTTAATAAAAATCCATAACTTGGAAAAAAAAGACTTGGGGAGAAATGGTTGAGCTTGTGAGAGAAAGGTTCTCACAATTAAAACCCATATACCTTATCAACTTAATGAAGAGGATACTCAACTTGGAGGGAATGAAACCAAAACGCTAGTTTATTCTTTATTATTGAGAGCTTGAAGACTTGGGAGGGGCTTGAGAGTGTTTTAGACTTAGGAAATTTTGGAATAAGGAGAAAGTGAGAGGAATTAGGGTTAAAAAGGCTGATTAAGGGGTTCGTTTGATGATCAAAACGACATAGTATGGGCATAAGATGCTAAGAAATGACCAAACTACCCCTTTTTAAAACTAGTCGGACAAGTCTACGAGACCCCATTTACGGGACGTAGACCAATCTACGAGCCATAGACGGGGTTGCATTTGATTGACTTCTTACAAACTTCGGAGACCCTTTTTTCTCTGATCCTCCCTCTATGACATGATCTACAACTCGTAGATCGTTCTACGTGTCGTAGATGGTGTCTCGTCCGATAGACTCTCAGAGACCCCTCTCTCTGATTCTCATTCTATAATGTGATCTACGACTCATAAAGGACATTACAGGTCATCTGATGTCGTAGATTGAACTTCAAAAGATTCCAAATTTCACCAAGTCTTCCGGGTTTCCACGAACCCACTTTATGGTCTTCATAGTATCTTACAGTTTCAAATTTTCCAAGGCCTTCTTTCCTGATCCCTTTCATACCCCTCATGGGTGGGATCTTACAATATCTCCCCCTTAGGAATTCATTTGTCCCTGAATGTGCTAAGTCAAGCTATAAGGAATGGATTTATGCACCTCATGCCAATGCACCATATACAAAATACCACATATGCAACATTCCATATCTTAAAACCATATTTCAAATAGTACATATAATGCAAATCTCAAAACCACATAAAAATGCATAAATGTCATGTAAGGAAAAAGGGTCCTAAGATAGGAAGATAGTATTACCTCAAGCTTGATCGGAATGGAAGATATAAGGATAGCATTTCTTCATATTGACTTCAGCTTCCCATGTGGCACTTTCTACATGTTGGTTCCTCCAAAGGACTTTGACGGAGGGTATCTTCCAGCTTAACTTGCCCATCTAATATTTCCACCGAGACTCCCTCAGAAGTCAAGTTCTCTTCGATATTCACCATATCTATAGACGAAATGGAATTGGGCTCCCCAATACACTTTCTCAACATGGAGACTTGAAAAATCGGGTGAACCATACTCATTTCTATGGGCAACTCTAGTTCATATGAAACTTTACCAAAACATCTCAATATCTGGTAAGGCCATATCTATCTAGGGCTTAACTTTCCCTTCTTACCAATGAGAACCATACCCTTCATTGGTGAAAGCCTCAAATAACCCTATCATCAGTTTCACACTCAAGGTCTCTCCTTATAGTGTCGGTGTAGGACTTTTGTCGACTTTGGGCTGCCTTCAACTTTCTCTTATCATCCTCACCTTCTCCAATGCCTCCATGACTAGATATGGACCTAACAAAACAATTTCTCCCACTTTAAACCAACCGACCGAGGATCTGCAATGCCTCCCACAAAGGGCTTCAACATGAGCCATCCTAATAGCCGAGTGGTAGTTATTATTATAAGCAAGTTCGATGAGCGGAAGATGTTCATCCCAACTACCCTTAAATTCCAAGTCTTCATCATATCAAGTATAAGGCATCATAGTCTTTCATAGCTTTCACAACATTCTCAAAATTCATAGCATATATAATAGCCCTTCACAATTTATATCATTCGTAAATCACATATCTTGCCATAAGGCCTTTGTCAACACAAGAAGCTTATTTTTCATGATTTAGTAAAAATATGGTGGGTATGTATTCATGCTCAAAACCATGCAAAATCGACGCCTTTAGATATGAGGAGAGTAGCAAAACCCCTTTTCTATTCATGCAAAATAACCCACCTTATCATAGCAAAGCATAATTAGGGCATCATAAACCCTCATCTTAAAACACATACTTCCATGACTTTTTATTTCATGATGTTATACAAAGATATAATATAATATCATCATAGTTTCCTTCCTAATCATGTCATGCAAATAGTTCCCAAAATTTTCATAAAAACCCACAACTTGGAAAAAAAAACACTTGGGGAGGAAATGGTTGAGCTTCTAAGAGAAAGGTTCTCACAATCAAAACCCATATACCTTATCAACTTAATGAAGAGGATACCTAACTTGGAGGGAATGAAACTAAAACCCTAGCTTGTTCTTTCTTCTTGAGAGCTTGAAGACTTGAGAGGGGCTTGAGAATGTTTAGACTTAGGATATATTGGAATAAGAAGAAAGTGAGAGGAACTAGGGTTGAAAAGGCTAATTAAGGTGTTCCTTCGATGATCAGAATGACATAGTATGGGAATAAGATGCTAAGAAATGACCAAACTACCCCGTTTTAAAACTAGCCGGACAAGTCTACGAGACTTCGTGTACGGGCTGTGGACCATTCTACGAGCCATAGATGGAGTTTTGTCTAATGTCCTTCTTCCAAACTTCAGAGACCCTTTTTACTCTAATCCTCCCTCCATGACACGATCTACAACTTATAGATCATTCTACAAGTCGTAGACGATGTTTCGTCTGATAGACTCTTAGAGAACCCCTTCTCTTATTCTCATTCTATGATACGGTCTATGACTCGTAGAGGACTTTACAGCTCATCTGATGAGTCGTAGATTGAACTTCAGAAGATTCTAAATTTCACCAAGTCTGTCTGGTTTCCACGAACCCACGTTACTAGTTGTACTTCATTTTACGGGTCATAAACCCCTTCATAGAATCTTACAGTTTCAAATTTTCCAAGGCCTTCATTCCTAACCCCTTCCATACTCCTCATGGGTGAGGTCTTTCAATATCTCCCCCTTCAGTGCATCCATCCCCAAATGTGCTAAGGTAAGCTCTAAGGAATGGATTTATGCACCTCAATCCAATGCACCATATACAAAATACTACACATACAACATTACAAATCTTAAAACCATATTTCAAATAACAGTTACAATGCAAATCTCAAAACCACATAAACATGCATAAATGTCATGGGAATGGCATGCAAGGAAAGAGGATTCTAAGATAGGAAGATGGTATTACCTCAAGTTTGATCGAAACAGATAAGGATATCGTTTCTTCATATCAGCTTCAGCTTCCCATATAGGACTTTCTATATGTTGGTTCCTCCAAAGGACTTTGACAGATGGTGTCTCCTTGTTTCTCAACTACTTAACTTGCCTATCCAATATTTCCATCGGGACTTCCTCATAAGTCAAGTTCTCTTCAATATTCGCTGGTTCTATTGGCACAATGGAACAGGGGTCGCCAATACACTTTCTCAACATGGAGACGTGGAAAACTTGGTGAACCATACTCATTTCCATGGGCAACTCTAGTTCATATGCAACCTTACCAGTACGTCTCAAGATCCGGTAAGACCATTTATATCTAGGGGCTTAACTTTACCTTCTTGCCAATATGAACCACACCTTTCATTGGAGAAACCCTCAAATACATGCAATCATCAGCTTCGAACTCAAGTTCTCTCCTTCTAGTGTCAGCTTCAAACTTTTGGTAACTTTGAGCCACCTTCAATCTTTCTCTTATCATCCTCACCTTCCCTAATGCCTCCATGACTAGATCCGGACACAAAAAAACCATTTCTCCCACTTCAAACGAACCGAACGGGGATCCACAATACCACTCATAAAGGGCTTCAAGAGGAGCCATCCCCATAGCCGACTGGTAGTTATTGCTGTAAGCAAATTCGATGAGCAGAAGGTGCTTATCCCAACTACCGTTAAATTCTAAGACACAAGCCCTAAGCATGTGCTCAAGAGTTTGAATAGTTCTTTCGGCTTGCCCATCCGTTTGCAGGTGAAAAGGCCATGCTAAGCTTTACTTTAGTGCCAAGGCCCTTTTGGAAAGACCTCCAAGAGTGCAATCTGAACTGAGCACCACGATCTAAAATAATACCCGATCGAATCCCATGCAATCTTACCAACTCATGAATATACAACTTGGCAAAATCTTCGACACTATTTGTGGTTTTAACCAGTATGAAGTGAGCCGACTTCGTCATTCTATCAAACCATAACCCAAATGGAATGTAAATGCCTTCTAGTCTTCAGCAATCAAATTACAAAGTCCATATTGATCCCTTCCAACTTTGATGTAGGACTCTCTATTTCTTGGGTCAAACCACTCGACCTTTGATGCTCGGCCTTGACTTGTTGGCAATTATGGCAACTAGCTACAAATTTGGCAATGTCTCCCTTCATGCCACTCCACCAATACATTTCCCTCAAGTCATTATACATTTTGGTAGAATCGGGCTGAATAAAGTAAGAAGAACTATGGGCTTCTTTCAAAATAAACTCTCTCAAGTCATTGCCCTTGGGTACACATAACCTACTTTGATACCAAAGAACGCCATCTCCCCTCTGGAAGAAAGCTTCCACCTTGTTTTCTCTTACCAATGACTTCAACTTCACTAATGCGGTGTCAAGATCTTTCTTGGAATTGATCTTTTCGATCAAAGAAGATTTGGAACCATCAATAACTACCACACGTCCATTTTCAACTTCATTCAATCTAACTCCCAACCAAGCCAACCGATGGGCTTCTTTCGCCAATTCCTTCTTTCTATCCTCAAGGTGAGTCACACTACTCACGGACACCCGACTTAGGGTGTCGGGCACTATATTAGCTTTGCCCGAATGGTAATGTATACTCATGTCATAGTCTTTAAGGAACTCTAGCCACCTTTTTTGCCTCAAATTTAGTCTCTCTGGGTGAACATGTAGTAGAGACTCTTATGATTGGTGAACACATCCACATGAACCATGATGCCATATCTTCAAAGCGAATACCACAATAGCTAGTTCAAGATCGTGGGTTGTATAATTATGTTCGTGCACCTTTAGTTGCCTACAAGCATAGGCAATGACTTTGTTGTTTGGCATTAACACATACCCCGATCCGATTTTTGAAGCATCACAATACACTACGAATCCCTTTAACCCTTCTGGTATAGCCAAAATAGGAGCGGACATAAGCTTATCCTTCAAGGCCTAGACACTTCTTTCACACTCATCGATCCATACGAATTTTTTCTTCTTTTAGGTCAATTTGGTCAAAGGTGAAGCAATTGAGGAGAACCCATTCACAAACCTTCTGTAATACCTGGCCAAACCCAAGAAACTTCTAATGTCCGTTGGAGTCAAGGGCCTGGGCCAATTCCTTATTGCCTCTATCTTTTTCAGATCCACTTGAATCCCATCACCCGACACCATGTGACCCAAAAATGGAACTTCCCTCAACCAAAACTCACATTTGTCAAATTTAGCAAAGAGTCTTTCCTCCCACAATTTTTGCAACACCATGCTCAAATGTTTTGCATGATCCTCCCCCATCCGGAAATAAATCAAGATGTCATTAATAAACACCACAAAAAACATATCAAGGTAGGATTTAAAGACCCTGTTCATGAGATCCATAATACCACTAGAGCATTTATTAGGTCGAGTGACATCACTATAAACTCAAAATGCCCATATCTTGTCTGAAAAGTTGTCTTGGGAATATCACACTCCCTTACCCTCAATTGATGATACTCGCACCGAAGGTCAATTTTCGAGAAGTGAGTATCCCCTTACAATTGATCAAATAGGTCATCGATGCTTAGCAATGGGTACTTGTTCTTTATGGTGACCTTGTTGAGTTGCCGATAGTCGATGCACCTTCTAAGCGAACCATCTTTCTTTCTTACAAACAATACTAGTGCACCCCAAGGAAACTTGCTTGGCCTTATGAACCCTTTTTAACAAATCCTTTAGTTGCTCCTTTAATTCCTTTAGCTCCACCGAGGTCATTCGATAGGGAGGGATGGAAATGGGTTGAGTATCGGGGAGGATCTATACCGAAGTCTATCTCCCTTTCGGGAGGGACACCAAAAAGTTCGTGGGAAAGACATCAAGAAACTCATTGACAACCAGGACCGACTCAATAGGAGGAACCTTGGACTCGACATCCCTAACCCGCACAAGATGATAGATATAACCCTTAGAAATCAACTTTTGTGCCTTAAGATAAGAGATGAATCTACCCTTGACCATCGAATCATCACCCATTTATTTAAAGACAGGCTCACTAGGGATTTGGAGTTTGACCTTACAAGTCCTACAATAGTGGCATGATATGCATGTAATCGATCCATCCCCAAAATAATGTCAAAATCTACCATATCAAGTTCAACAAAGTCACAAGGAAAAACTTTATGCAATAAAGACATGGGGTAACCCTTGTAGACTCTTTTAGCAAGAATGGACTCATCGACATGGGTAGACACCTCAAAAGATTCACATAACAATTCAAGACACACATGGAGTCGGTTAGCAATAAATAGAGTTATGAAAGAAAGAGTGTCATCCGAATCCAATAAAGCATAAACAATCAAGAGTACAAATCTTTAACATACTGGTAACAGTATTGGGTGCCTCATGCACCCCTTGTCTCCCCTAAATAGCATAGAATCGGTTGTGTTAAGGAGCACCTCCTTGTGGACCATCTTGTGCTCTTTGATCACCATGAGCACCTTGGCTTTGAGGACGACCATCCCTATCCTTGTTTGGATAATCCGCAACCTTGTAGCCTATTTTTCCATACTCGAAGCAAGAACCGATATCTCTGTAGCATCTACCTCCATGGTTCTTGCCACACGCTCCACACCTAGGAGAAATTTGACCACCATTAACACCTTGATCAATTAGGTTGGGAACTTTATCATTTGCAAACCTTTGGCCTTGGGGATTGGAGGACCCTGGGCCTTGAAATTTGTGACCTTGCTGGAAATGACCACCTTTAGTTCCTCAGAATCCACCATCAAGTCGAGCCCTCTTGGGCTCCCCCATTTTTCTCTTTTTAAGTTTCACTCCCTCAAGTTGTTCGGAGTAGATCATGAGCCGTGATGTATCTATATCTCTGATAGGCATGGCAGCATGGCACTCTTCATTAATTAAGTCAGACACACTCGGCACAAACTTATGCATCCTTGCCCGAGGATTTGCAACCAAGTGAGAAGCAAAAAGAGCAAAAAGGTCGCTTGTTAGAGGTAGGAAACTTTGTGTTAAATCTAGAGTATGAAGTAGAGTATGAGGAAGTGAACCATTTCCTAAACAAGACTCTACTTGATGTTGTGTGTTGGATTTTTGAGGACCATGTACAAACCTAGTGTTCTGATACCAGCTTATCACGAAGCCTAGGGCCTAGACGTGACACAGCAAATGGGAACCCGAGTGGGATACCAAACAAGCCTCATAACCATGTAAGCACATCCTTGGTTTGCAGAAGCGTGAAAGAACAATAAAACATATAACACATAATATCTAAGGGAAGCGGGACCTTGGACTTACACTATGGGGATGATATTGGGAAGAGGATATGCATGCATCACATAGCAAATAATTTCTGAGGGGCGGCTAAGTATGACTCATGCTACGGGGTGCTTAGGGTCTTAGGACTTCCGTCATAACATAAAAGTATAAGGAGTCAAGCTCAATAATACATAACCATCACAATATCTAACAACACCTCTAAATTTCGAACAGGTCGGGGTCCAAGACATCTCTCGAGCTCACCCTCAAAAGGTAGTATCCAAAATAACTGACTCTAACAAAGCATGAATGTAAGTGGAATTTTGTCCCCGAATATGGAGGACTCAATAAGCAAATCTCCAATTAAATTGTCTAACTGCGTGAACGAGAAGGATGATATGGTGCTCCTGTTCCTACATGGTTAGATCATGCAGGAAAAAAGTGTGTGTTAGTACATAGAATGTACTAAGTACGCGGGGTGCAAATGCAACAAGGAAATTAAGCCATTTTCAACAATATGCATAATTATAGTCAATGAATGTAAATTTAATATGTCATGCATGCTCAATGCTATGGTCAAATTATGTAAGAAAGAATCATCAAATCATATAACTTATTAAATATAGATGGCAAAGGACAATAACCGACAAATAAAACCAAGTAAGCTACTACTTGGAACCCCGATATTTACCCCACACCAAATAAAGGAGTGGTCAACCTTGCTGGGGTAAACCAAACACTCAGCTTACGAGAACATCACCCATTTCAGCACCCATGGTTTATCAACCTTATGGGAACACCACCCTTTTTGCTATACATATTTTATTAACCTTACAAGAACATCACCCATTTCGATATATGACTCACATGTACCATATGGGAACATCACCCATTTTTTCAATCGTGGAACTTAAGCTATATGGATCCATTAGCTAGTTCAAAATCCTATGGTGCAAATATAGTTTTGGGACAATAGTAATATACAAAGGTCCGCTCGATGCTAGGTCACAATTCCAAGGAATACTCAAATTATTCTTATTATCATAGTATGCAAAGCATCTTAGTGTCCTCAAAGTTCATAGAATAGCTCATTAATAACCAAGGTTCATCATATCAAAGAAAGGGCATCGTAGCTTTTCATAGCTTTCACAGCAATAGCATACATAATAGCCCTTCACAATTTACATCATTCATAAATCATATATCTTGCCATAAGGCCTTTGTGAACATAAAAAGCTTAGTTCATGATTTAGTAAAAATATGGTGGGTATGCAATCATGCTCAAAACCATGCAAGAACAACAGTTTTAGATATGGGGAGAGTAGCAAAATCCCTTTTCAAATCATGCAAAACAACCCACCTTATCATAGCAAAGCATAGTTAGGGCATCATAAACCCTAATCTTAAATCACATACTTCCATGAATTTTTATTTCGTAATGTTATACAAAGATAAAATAATGTAATACTCATCATAATATCATCATAGTTTCCTTCCTAATCATATCATGCAAATAAATCATGAAATCTTAATAAAAATACATAAATTGGAAAAAAAAGACATGAGGAGGAAATGGTTGAGCTTGTAGAGAAAGGTTGTCACAATCAAAACTCACATACCTTATCAACTTAATGAAGAGGATACCTAACTTAGAGGGAATGAAACCAAAACCCTAGCTTATTCTTTCTTCTTGAGAGCTTCAAGACTTGAGAGGGGCTTGACAATGTTTTAGACTTAGGAAACTTTGGAATAAGGAGAAAGTGAGAGGAACTAGGGTTAGAAAGGTTGATTAAGAGGTTATTTTGATGATCAAAATGATATGGTATGGGCATAAGATGCTAAGAAATGACCAAACTACCACTTTTAAAACTAGCCGGACAAGTCTAGCAAATCCCACTTGCGGGTTGTAGACCATTCTACGAGCCGTAGATGGGATTTCATCTGGTGGCCCTCTTCCAAACTTCAGAGACCCCTTTTTCTATGATACTCCCTCTACGACATGATGTACGACTCATAGCTCGTTCTATGGGTCATAGACGGTGTTTCGTCTAATAGACTCTCAGAGACCCTCTTCTCTGATTCTCATTCTAGGATATGGCCTACAACCCGTAGAGGACTTATCGGGTCATCTAATGAGTCATAGATAGAACATCAAAAGATTCTAACTTTCACCAAGTCTGCCAAGTTTCCACGAACCCACTTTACAGGTTGTACTTTATTTTATGTGTCGTAAACCCTTTTGTAGAATCTTACAATTTTAAATTTTCCAAGGCCTTCTTTCCTAACCCCTTTCATACTCCTCATATGTGGGATCTTACACATGACATGTACCTCTTCTTTGTAAAAACCTAAGTGACCTAGACTCATTAAGTGAAATATCCTGAAATTGACCATGGTCCTTCCTTAAATATTGTGCACCTTGACTGAGGCAAAAAGCCTAAGGTGAGGGTGGCTATCAAAAGTGGTTCTAGTTCTAAGGTTGGATAATGTGTACCTCAACTTAAGCAAAAAGCCTAAGTTAAGGGTGGCTGGTGAAAGGGCAAAGTACAAAATAAGGGATAAAGCTAGTGATACATGGAAAAGGAGTAAAAATGTGTAATGGGTGCATAAAAAATAAGTCATGCATTAGTTATGAGCTAAAAAGAAAAATGAAGTGTAAATATAAAGTAAAAAGCTGAAAAATGAAAAGAAAGTACCCATAAAAGTCTGATATCGGAGAAAGGGAGAATGGAAATAAAGTAACAGTATTGGTAGGGCAAAACTATAGAAACACGCAGTGTCAAGGAGGGACTTTAGTCATTATATTCCCAAAATATCATACCAAAGCCCTGTGAGCCTACGTTATAAGCCTGAAAAGTTCTAAAGTAATCCTGTGAGGGAACTTTCTTTGCATTATTAACATTAGGCATATTCAGTGATTGTAGCTTGTTGATAGTACCTCGTTTGTCGTGGTTGCACTGTCCGCATGCATTAGTCTGTATTGGTTTGCTCGATAGCTATTTGATTATGTTTTGAAAAGTAGGTTGGATATTTGTTCTTAAGTTTGATCTGATATATGCCATTAGGTTGAGATCTGTGTGTTACTGTGTTGCTTATATAGATCGAGTCTGTTGCTTGAGGACAAGCAACAATTTTAAGTTGAAGGTGTTGATGTGCTGTCAAAATACAACACTTTTGATGCTTAAAACTTGGAACTTTGTGTGTTCTCAATATGATCTTGGGGGTTTTGATGTGTTTTGTGTTTTTTTGCAAGATTTCAAGGTTGGCACAGATTTTGGGCAAAATATGTAGAAGTTGCTGATTTTGAGGATCCACGAGACCCTTTATAGACCGTAGAGTATTCTACGGGCCATGAAGGATGTTTCGTGTATAATTCTAGTGAAGGTTAGATTTTTGAATTTTGGTCTACGAACATGCAGATGAGTCATCAAAACTTTTTACGAATCGTAGATCGAGTCTCGTACCCTAAGGATCAAAGAAGGAGGACTTTCTAAAGTTTCATCAGACCAAACCCACCTACAGGCCATAAAGGGGTGTCATAGAAGCCAAGTCCAGAATTTCAGCAACAAAGTATGAAAGCCCGACTACGAGCCGCAAAGTACATTACGGCCCATAGAGCACCTCGTGGAACGGTGCTGACCCAGTTATCGTATTTTGTTTTGGATTCATATTTAAACATTATAAATAGGTTTTTAGGTTATTTTACTTAAGAGAGCAGCGAGATATAGTTGAGAAACATATTGGAGAGTTGAGAAACACTTGTAAACTTTCATTTTATCTTCTAATTGCAATCTTGTAATTCTCATTGAAGCTTTGGATTTTTTATGTGCTTAATTCATTTGTGTAGGTACTCTATCATGTTATTCAAAATCATGAGTCTTGATTTACACAAATCATGAATTAGCTAAATCCACAACTAGGGATGTGGGAACCATGAAGAAGTAACAAGGTAAAATCGTGATTCTTGAAAAGTGTGCATGGATGTATTAATTAATTCTCTTTGTTTTGCATACTTTCTAGTGGTGGCTAACATTAGAACCCGCCTAGTATTAGTGATTAGGCCAAGGTAGTAATGAATAGGAAAATAGAATAATTAGAAATATTTTATCGATGTTTCTCATCTAATCGATAGAACTGGGCCAAGGGAAGTTGTACTGGGATAATAGGAAAGGGTTAGTAATGTCACACTGTGGGAATGGACCAAGTCACATAGTGATATTCGCCTCTCACTTGGGACAAAGGGTTTGGTTTACTTAACTAATTATTCTGCATTCTAAACACTAGAAAAGAATTCAATACCCTAGTTTCTCTCCATATTAATTAAACCCTTGTATTACTTAGGATTACTCTTTACTTGTTATTATAAACCACCTCTCCCTTCGGGGAGATTAGTTGTTTAATAAACCTAAATTGCAAAATTAAAATCTTCTAAGCTACCATATGCCCTTTGGTTCGACCCTAACCTTGGTTAGGTTCTATATCTTGACAACAACTGCTTTAGCCTAAAAAAGGAGGTGTAGCTTAGGGGACATCAAGAATTTGGACACATGTCTTTCTTCATGTCATTCCACCAATAAAGTTTCCACAAGTCTCTATACATATTTGTGGAATCAAGATGAATAAAATGGGAGGAATTGTGGTCTTTTTGCAATATTAACTTTCTCAATTTGACAACATCTGTCACTCATAGTCTCCCTTCATAATGAAGTACCCTATCTTCCCTTGTGAGAAGACCTCTATCTTTCCTTCCTTTACCAAGACCTTCAATTCAACCAAGGCAGGATCAAGATCTTGCTTCGACTTGACATCCTCAATCAATGAGGACTCAGAGCCACTTAGCACCATCACACCACTACTACCAGCATCATTTAACTTTACAACGTATGGACTTCTCGTACCAACTCCTTTTTTCCATCATCTTCTAAATAAGATACACTACCCATGGACACCCTACTAAGTGTGTCCGCTACCATATTAGCCTTACCTAGGTGATACTTCACACTTATATCATAATCTTTGAGAAGCTATAACCATGTTCGTTGCCTTAGATTTAGCTATCTTTGAGTGAACACATATTGGATCCTTTTGTGATTGGTGAAAACATCCACATGAACCCCATACAAGTAATAGCGCCACATCTTCAATGCAAACACTATGAACACAAGCTCAAGATCATTTGTTGGGTAACTCTTTCATGCACCTTCAATTACCTTGAGGCATAGGCAATGATCTTACCATGTCGAATTACCACACAATCCAACCCAATTCTTAATGCATCATAATAAATAATGAACCCATTGGTTCCCTCTGACAACTTCAAATTGGAGCCAAAGTCAACGGATCCTTCAAGGTTTAAAAAGTTTTCACACTATCCATCCACATGAACTACATCTTCTTTTAAGTCAACCTAGTTAATGGAGACAAAATGGAGGAGAAACCTTCCACGAACCTCCCTCCTATAATACCCAGCTAGGCCCAAGAAACTCCATATGTCCATAGGAGTCAATGGCGTAGGACAATTTGTCACCGCTTCTATCTTCTTTGGATCAACCTTGATCATATCACCTGACACCACATGCTCAAGGAAGGCAACTTCCTTCAACCAAAATTCACACTTATCAAACTTAACAAATAGTCTTTCTCCCCTCAAAGTTTGCAAAACCACCTTCAAATGCTCCATATGTTCTTCTTTACTTTAGGAATAGATTGGAATATCATCAATGAACACCATAATGAACATATCAAGGTAGGGATTGAGACCCTATTCATAAGTTCCATAAAGATTACACTACGTTGGTTTGGTAGAAAGATGTAAAAAACATTCAAAATGCCCATACCTTGTTCGAAAAGTTATTTTAGGAATGTCACTCTCCCTTATCCTTAGTTGTTGATGCCAGAGCATAAGTCGATCTTAGAAAAGTGCTTGGCTCCTTGCAATTTTTCAAATGAGTCATCATCTTTAGAATTGGATACTCGTTCTTAATGGTGTCCTTGTTGAGTTGTCGATAGTTTATGCACATTCTGGGTGAACCATCTTTCTAGCTTACAAACAATATCGGGGCACCCCATGGAGACCTACTTGGTCTAATCATCCCTTCTCCAACAAATCCCTTAGTTTCTCATTTAAATCTTTCAACTCCGCTAGAGCAATTCTACAAGGAAGAATGGAGATAGGTTGAGTGTCGAGTACAAGGTCTATATCAAAATTTGTTTCCCTATCGAGAGGAACACCGAGTAACTCTCTTGGAAAGAATTAAGAACTTATTTACAATAGGGACAGACTCAAGAAAGAGGACTTTGGAAGTGACATCTCTAACGCACACTAGATGGTATATGCATCCCCTAGAGATCATTTTCTGAAATTTTAAATAAAAAACAAATTGACCTTTACGTGAGGAATTACTACCCTTCCATCAACGAATAGAGCTCTACCAAGTCACAAGGAATGACTTTACGCAAAATGGACGTGGGATAATTTCTATAAACCATTTTCATAACAATGGACTCTCTTATGAGAGTGAAAACTTCAAAAGGTTTATTTAGGACTTTGATACATGCATGAAATCTATTAGCAAGAAATGGAGTTACAAAAAACAAATTCACTCCCGAATCTAACAATGCATATGCATCACAATCAGAAACTTTTAACATACTAGTAGCCACATCTGTAGCTTCTTCTACTTCTTGGAGGCCATGAAGATCATAGAACCTATTAGACCTTGGAGAATCTTGGGCTTGCCGACCTTCGCCTTGGGGCCTAATACCACTGCTCCTATAATCCTTTGTATGATATTCGGGTTTGCCACACATGAAACATTCATTGGAGCTGGGATAGGCACTCCCTATTTTGGGGCCTTTCCCACTTAGGACAATTTAGCGATTATGGCTTAGGATTAGCCCCATTATCCTTATTGAATCAGGGAAAAGGGGTGTTGATTGACCTTTTACCCACTTGCCTTTGGCCACCTTGAAATTTTTCATGGCTAGCTCTTCTTTGGTAAGAGAATTGACCATCATCCATCCAAGCCCTCTTTGGACTCCTTTTTATGCTCCCCTAACTTTCCTTCTTAATTGACTTTGCATATGTCATCAAATGGAAGAGATGTCCACCTCTTTTATGAGAAATGGGGTCTTACATTTTTTTGACCACCAAATCTGACACCCCAGAGATGAATTTACTTAACTTGGCTTGCAGGTCCACCTCCATGAATGGTTCATACCGGAAAGCTTTGTATTTGAGGGAGTATTCTCTCTCACTCATATGCCCTTTCTTCAAGTTGATGAATTCTTGGACCTTTGCTCCCTAAGCTCCAACGGGAAGAACCTATCCAATGATGCTCCCTTGAACTCTTCCCACTTAATTCATCCCGCTTTTTCAATCCTTTTGTCCACCCATTGGTCAAACCAAACTTTGGCCATACCCTTGGGTTTGTAGGCCCCTAGCTCGACCTTTTCCTCTTATGGCACCCCTATTACGGTGACGATTCTATATGTTTCATCAATGAACTCTACCAGATCTTCACCAATTTTAAAGCCATAGAATTTTGGCATACTCATCCTCATAAACTCTCGAACCCTTTTTGTCGGTAAAGGTCCTTAGGGAGGAAGTGCAACCTCTTTATTGTCTTGATTGGCCAAGACTTGGGCCAACATTGTAACGGCGGCTCATAATTTCCATGTGTAACTCCTTCTTGTCGTATGGGGGGATTTTGGTCCTCATTTGCCTCCCTATGTAGTGGAGAAGGAGCTAGGTCTTCATTCACCTCCCAAGGTGGTGCTCTCCTTAGTGGCATGATCTACAAATAGCAAAAAGGAAACGTTGTTAGATACGGAAAAATTATAGATGATTTTAAAGACGCGACATGATTCATGAAGAAGGGAAAACATCCTAAACGTATCATATCCCCTCATTCATAGTGGTGTTGTGCTTCACAACCTTGAACAACGCTCTACTTAACGTGGTATGTTGGACATCTGAGGAATATTTCAATACCTCGTGCTTTGATATCAAATTTGTCATGACCTGAGATTAGAGCCTAGTCATAAAATGGTGAATGAGGGACCCATAGTCACCTCACCCAAGCCATCTTAGAATTAACAAGTACTCATAGGTTAATATCAACATAAAGCGTAAATAAAAATGAGGGATTGGACTAAGGGAAAACATTAAATCTTAACAAAAATAAATCCAAACAATCATCACTGTCCAAACATACAAATTACATATGACTTAGTGGGGGCCGAAGCAATGTCTTAGTTCCCCTCAAATTGAAAAGACATGAAAATGAGATAGAAAGTAAAAGTCTCTGGACATCATTTCTATAATATAGAAACGTCCAAAAGATACAAGGCATGAACAAAATGGGTGAATTCCTCGAACTAATGGCTTGTTAATATTATAATTCTTATCCTCAATAAGCTAGCCATGTGCTAATGGAGGTGGTGGAGCATCAATCCCTATATGGTGATATTATATAGGTAAAATATGTGTTAGTAGTAGGAACCTTCTAAGTATGTGAGATAAAAATGCAAACAAAAAATTATAATGTCATCATTCAAGGTTCTTAAACATGAACAAGGAACAAAGCTCAATATGAAGTAAAATCAATGCTTCATATGATACACATGTGACGGAACGAAGACATTAAATCTTACACTTTGTGGGAAAGGACCGTAACTAATATATAAAATAATGTGAGCTACTACATGAAATCCAATATAACCTCCTAGCGGAACTCCATCACTTAAGAATGCATCTTTCTTTAACATAAATGGCTTACATGGATCCACTAGCCTAACCTCTAAGGGTTCTTATAGTGGTATATTGTTAATGGGGCAAGGGGTTGCTACAAGGGTTCTCTTACTGAACCCCACATTAATGCCTCATATGACTTTTTGTCAATCACATGTAATACTTTAGACATAGATACAATCATTTAATATAATTTATAATCATAAGTAGCAATTTCATAAGAGTAGCCTGAAAACTTTGAAAACCACCAAGTGATAATTTTCCTTTCACATTAGGATCCAACATAAATATTTTTAACGGTAACATCACACATGTCTATATCTTTGATAAGTTTGATAATTTTAATCCGTTATTTATACCCTTATCATCTACATATACCATGCAAGGTCATCTAGAAGTTAGCAGGCTTATGCATGAACCTGAAAACACATAAATCTATGGAATGATGCATGAGCATCGTAAAATAGGCAACTTTAAAACAAGTATTAAATGGCCCACACATTATTGATAGAATCCTAGATGTTGAATTCATAATCATCAACTGCATATTCATGAAAAAGCATGGGTAAAATATTACATTACATCATTAGAGATAAGATATATAAAAACGCATCATTAATACATCATTAAAGTCATAGGTATGCAACTTAACATTTTCAAGAACTTAAAGAAAAGGTAAAGGATGGGTTAAGGAACTTTGTGGGTGGAAGGTACCTACAAATTAAATTCACATACCTTTGATTGACCTTTAAGAAAGGTTTAAAGAAATTGAAGAAGGAAATCTTTGGAAGCAAAGCCCTAACCTTGCCTTGAATATGTTCTTTCCTTATATGCCTTCTTGAAATTTGAGAGAATTTGAGAGTAAGTTGAATGAGAGGTCTTGGTAGAGTTTTCGGTCTAATATGGGGGGCTAAGGATCCCAAAATAATGTAGTATTAAGTCAAAGATGTGTGGATTGGATAAATATGCCCTTTATTAAAACTGTCGCACCGCGAACCATGACCCTGATTACGGGCAATAGACCAAACCATGAGTCATTGCTTGATTCATCATGTTCTTCTTTTTCCAATCTTTATAGACTGGTTTCTATTCGTCCAATCCATGATACCGATCCATGACTTGTAGACCAATCTAAGGGTTATAGAACTCCTTGTGGTTTTTCCCACACTTGGTCATTTTACTCATTGTTAGGACCCTATCCAAGAAACCAAACCACGATTTGTAAACTGAACTATGACCCATCCTGTTCATTATAATTCTCAATTTAGAAACGTTAATGATCTATCAAATATGCACACAAATCCACAAACCATTTCTGTGGTTTGTATACCATTCTATGGGCCATAAAAGACTTTCGTATGTCCCTTTGACACTTGACAATTTTTTTACCCTTATACCCTAAAATTCATGAACCTGGACTATGACTCAAGAAATAGACCACAAGCTGCAAACTTGGCTCGTCCATTGCCTCTACAACTTTTTCACATCTACTTTTTTAGCACTTTTAGCCTTTCAACCTGCGAATCCTTACACAAGGTGCAAAAAGGGAAAAATTAACCCAAGGTTTTAGTGGTTTTAAATCACATGTGTTGAGTGTGAAAGTGTGCGAATGTAAAATTTAGAGTGTGACTAATCAGCAACACAAGATATGTAGTCGGTGGATCGCTAATGTGATTCCATGACCCCAATTTTCACCACCTTTTAGGTCAAATTTTAGACCTGGACTTACTATAAAATTTAGTGGTCAATGTTAGCACTCGGAACATCACCGTGATGTTCAACGATGAACAGTGAGATCATCTTTTGGTGAAACAAAATAGTCCTTTCTTACTATAAGTTTTGATGGTTAAGAACACATTTGGTGCATCACCAAACGTGTTTGGCAGTGTATATCAATGTCGTCAAAATGCACCATATGACTGACCTTCTTTGCTTAAAAAAGAAAGCTCTTGGCTTTTCAAATTATCACATTCATTGTTTCATACCTTGCCACTCTACACTATTTTACCATGATTTTTTCCTTATTCTCATTAGTATTTGGGTCTCTATTTTATCACTTACTCATGGAAGTCCTCATCAGTGTCCATTTAACTACTATTCCAATACATTCTTTGGGCCTTGAGTTTTTAATTTTATTAAATATCGGGCTAAAATTAGTTGAAATTGATTGAATACTTCTGTGGATTATTGTTGTTGAGTACAAATTGTTTTTATGGTTTTGATTTTAATAGTTGTACATGTGAATTGGAACCCTAGGTCTCATATAAGCTTGTTGTTATTATTGTTAATTGTTTGGACTCCATGAATGAAATTGACCCTGTTTAAGTATAGGGTCTAGTATATGATTGAAGGTTATCACAATAAGGATCCACATGTTGTGAACATGGGAACGGCAGGTGCAATCCATTTGCCTCCTTTAGGTGGAAACTCAAACTTCCATGTGTTAAGTTTGATGCTCTAGTTACTCCAAATCAAAGGCTTGTTCAGGGTTTTAGCTCATGAAGATCTCCTCGAACATTTGAGGAACTTTGTGTATGTTTGTGAGTTGTTCACTTTTCGGAATGTCACACAGGAGGCTATTGTGGCTGTTCTCTTTCTCTCTAATTAGAAAACCATCCCATTGATTGGTAGAACTCCCTCGTGACTCTATTACCTCTTGGGAAGAATCGACTGATGCTTTTATTGAAAGATTCTTTTTGATATTCAAAATACTCTAAATTGGAGAGAAAATTATGAATATTCAGAGCCGTGATGATGAACCATTGCATGAAGCATGACTTTATTTTCAAAACACTTTGTCATATTGTTTGGATCATGGTCTCCCAAATAAGGTGTCATTGTAAATATTTTATCTGAATCTTAACAATGCTAACAAAGCAGCTGCTGACCAACTTGTGGGTGGACGTATTATGAGACAACTACTTATGGTAGCTTCAGCTTTGCTAAATCAAATGGGAAAAAACAAATTGAGCTTTGCACACAGGGGAAGACAAAGCTATTTCGGCATCTTCAGCTGTGACTAAGAAAATACTTTGAAAAGATCAAGAACCTAACAAAAATAGGGCACGAATGATGACCCAACTTGATCTTATTACTAAGCATTTGATAGGATCTTCTCCTAAAGGTATCTATAAGAATGTGAATGTTGCAGGTGTTATGGTGAATGATGAGGATGCTATTTTTGAGGCGATTTACAATAAAGAAGTCAAATATGTCAATAATAAAGTGGTGGGTTCTCGATCGGCCTCTCAAAGGAAAGTTGGAATCATGGTTGGACAAATGAGAGAGATGGTAATTGAAGAAATAAAAATTAGCTTGATAGAAATATTATTTGGCATGATCTTGAGTTGGATAGAGAGAGATATGTTCCACCTCATGATAGGGTCAAGCCGAAGGATCCTATTGCTCATCCAGAAAAAACTGAACTGAGGACATGCTTGCTAGAATCGTCAATAAAGTTGAGGGGGCTGATAAAGTGATAAAGGAGATGAAATCTGATTTTTTGACCTTGAATCAAATCATGACTTCTCACTTGGCTTCCATTAAGCAATTGGAGACACAATTGAGTAACTTTTAAGATCATTTGAATCCTCGTCAAAAAAGGGATTTGCCTAGTGATATGGTGGTGAATCCAAAGAATGACACTCCTCAATTCATGGCTATCACCAATAGAAGTGGTAAAGTAGTTGGGGATGTGCCTCGTGTTTGGTGATGTAGATGTGGGTGATATTGTTAAAGCTACAGTTATAGATAATAAAATTGTTGATAATGATGTTGAAGAGGATCAAAAGATATTGCTCCTACTCTTGGCAATCTCATGACTGATTGTGATTCTAAGAAGGGAGGGGCGATGTGTTGCCAAAATACAGCACTTTTGATGCTTAAAATTTGGAATTTTATGTGTTGTCAATGAGATTCTGGTTGGTTTTATGTGTTTTTGTGTTTATATTTGCAAGATTACAGGTTGGCCTTGATTTTGGGAAAGAGTGTAGAAGTTGCTGATTTTTGTTGTTATACGAGGCCTTTTATGGGCCACAGATCATTCTACGGGCCATAGGGTAGTTTCGTTACCAATTCCAGTGAGGTGTTGTTTTTTGAAGCTAATTCTATGAACATGCAGACGAACCGTAGAAGGTTTTAAGAGTCGTAGAAGATAGTTAGGGCCCTAAGAATCAGAGATTAGGACTTTCTAAAGTTTCATCAGACAAAACACCCTTTATGGGTCATAAGCCACTTTACAAGTCATAGATTTGAAGTACAAATTTTCAGCAGCTAAGTACAACACCCCAATTACGGGCCATGGAATGCAATATGGCCTGTAAACCCTTTATGTGTGGCATGCCGACCAGTTTTCTTATTTTGTTTAGGACTTGCATTTTACTTATTATAAATAGGTTTTTTAGGTTATTTTTCAGAAGTTTTCACCTAGTACTCAGAGAACTCGGTAATTAGAGAGAGAAAATTATGAGATCATATTGGAGAGTCTTTGAGAACATTTGTGTTTGAATTTCATCTTTAAGCTTGTGATTCTTATTGAAGTTGGATTTTCTTGTTCTTAATTCTATTGTGTAAGCGTTCAATTATGTTTTCTTAATTCATAATTCTTACGTCTACACAAAGCATGAGTAGCTAAATCCACAACTAGGATTGTGGGAACCATGAAGAACTAACAAAGTAAAACCAAATAATTCATAATTCTTGGAAGGTGTATATGCATGTATTAATCAATTCTCTTCGCTTTGCATATTTTCTAGTGGTGGCTAACATTGGAACTTGCCTATTGTTATTGACTAGACTAAGGTAGTAATGAATAGGAAAAGAGATTAATTAACAGGATTTGATTGATGTATTCTCGTTTAATCAACCAAACTAGGCCATGGGGAGGTTGTAACGGGACTTATAGGTAAGGATTAGTAATGCACACTATGGAGATGGGCCAAGTCACATAGTGAAATTCACCTCTCATCATTGACCAAAGGGCTTAGTGAATATAACTTATCGTCCAATATGCTATACATGAAAAAAGAATTAGGTTATCCGGTAATATTGAGTTGGGGAATCATGGGGAACACAATACCCTAGTTTCTCTCTATATTGACTTCTCTCTTGTGTTAGTTAGTCTAGTTATATTTTTTTCATTGATTATTGCAACCCCCCCCCCCCGGGGAAGTAAGTTGGTTAACCATTTGAATTGCAATCATTGAATTCTCTTGAATCTATTTATTCTTTGTGGGTTTGACCCTAACCTTTGTTAGGTTTTATTTCTTGACAACAATCGCTTTATCCTCTAAAAAGGAGGTGTAACTTGGGTGACATCAAGATTTTAGCCCGTTGCCAGGGAATACTGCTAGACTTAGTGAATTCATAAGTAATTCAGGTATTAATCCTTAGTTCCCTTATTTTACTTTTGTTTGTTATTTTTGTTCTTTTTCAGGGTGTAACTGTAGTGTATGCCCAACACCTGGATCAAGGAAATCCCTTAACTCTGTTTGATCCATATATCTATAAAACATTGAGAAGAATGGCCCAAGACTACGCCAACAACATAGTCAATGCAGCTCTGAACAGGAACAACAATGAGGATGATGAGAATGAGAACCCACCTCCTCTGGAGGACATTTCTCCACAGCCTCAAGATTTAAATGCCAATGCTAGGCAGTGGAATCAATTCAAGCTGAATCATGTGGCTATGGAGGTGGCTGGAGCTATTGTGCTACAACCACTGCCGACAGACACAAAGTTCACAGTCTCGAGTGGGTTACTTTAGATGTTGCAGAACCGTGGGCTATTTGTGGGCTTACCATCGAAGGATCCTCATAGACACCTGCACAATGTGGCATTCGTCTGCAAGAGTGTGATGGGAACATAGAATCTGTCTATGGATGTTATGGGTCTTCATGTCTTGATATTGCCTCTTATGGGTAATGCAACATTATGGCCCAAGAAACTTCTAACACCTTTTACTGAAATGGGTGGTGGGAGCTTCTCAATTACCTCAAGCTTAGCTCTGTCGACATTAATGCCTTTACCCGAGATTCTATGGCCCAACGAAATACCTTCCTTAACCATAAAATGACATTTGTCCCAATTTAGTACCAAGTGACTTTCCACACTTCTTTGTAGAACATCATGCAAGTTTTCTAAACAATTATCAAATCAATGACTAACCACACTGAAATCATCCATGAATACCTCAATACTGCTTTCCACCATATCCGAGAAAATAGACATCAAACACCTTAGAAATGTAACCGGGGCATTACATAATCTGAATGGAATCCTTTTAAATGTGAATGCACCATATAGGCAGGTGAAAGTGATTTTCTCCTGATCTTCTGGAGCAATTATGATCTGATTATAGCCAGAATACCCATCAAGGAAACAGTACCATCCTTTTTCTGCAAGTCTATCGAGCATCTGATCCATAAATGGAATAGGGAAGTGATCCTTCTCTATTGAGGCATTGAGCTTTTTGTAGTCCATATATACCCTCCTACGATGACTGGTCTCATACGAATCAATTCATTTCTTTCATTGGGCACCACTGTGATGGCCCCTTTTTTTGGAACACACTGAACTGGACTCACCCATTCAGTGTCGGCAATTGGGAAGATTACTCCTACATCTAACCACTTGATGATTTCCTTGCAGACTACCTCTTTTATAGGAGGATCCAAACGCCTTTGATGCTCGATGCTGGGCTTGTAATCTTTAACTAACTGGATTTTGTGAGTACATATCCCCAGAGGAATACCAATGATATTTGCAACAGTCCACCCAAAAGCCCTTTCAAACTGCTTGAGTGCTATCACAAGGGCATCTGCTTGCCCCTCACTCAAGTCTATGGCTATGATGACTGGTAATGTCTTGTTCTCTTCTAAGAATGGATACTCCAAATGCAATGGAAGTGCTTTTAGTTCAAACACCAGTGGCATCTCTATAGAAGGTTTTGTAAGTGGCTTCTCTCGGTTCAAGTCTAGCTCCAACTTGGTCTAACGTCTGGGGCCGAATGACAACCCAAAAGCATTTATAGTCTCCTCATAATCTGGGATATTATCACTATCAAAGTTCATCAAGACTACCTCCAAAGTATCAACTCCTAGCTGTACCTCAACAGGTACTTCTGACTCATCATCATCATAACAGTTTCAATTACTAAAACTACCCTCAGATTACAGTTCTTCCTTTCTTGTTGACAACAATGAAACACGACCTCTTCTTCCCCAACTCTAGATATGAGTAGCCCTTTCTCCATATCAACTAGAGTGTGACCTGTAGCTAAGAAAGACCTTCCCAAAATAATAGGAACTGTAAAATCAACCTCACAATCAAGTATAACAAAATCTACAGGAAATACAAATTTGTCTACCTTTACCAACACATCATAAAGTACTCCCATGGATATCTTGACTATTCTGTCTACCATTACTAACCGCATTTTTGTAAGAGTAGGAGTTTCTTGAAGATAGCGAGCAGCATCAAGTTGATGTTAGCACCCAAATCACAAATTGCTCTAGCAAACTCTACCTCCCCAATAGTGCATGGTATAGTGAAAGCACTTGGGTCTTCATGCTTTTGGGTCAATGACTTGGTGGTGATGGCACCACAATGTTGAAGGTCATGTGAGAGAGTTTGACTCACAGTTCGCTTCTTTGTGACCAAATCCTTCATGTAGCTTGCGTAACCTGGCATCTTCTCTACGACTTCAATCAAAGGGATGTTCACCAGTAGTTTCTTGAGTATTGATAGGATATGCTTGAGTTTTCTCTCCTTCTCCCTCTTTTTGATTCTTTGAGGAAAAGGGGGAGGAGGTCTCGGGAAGGTCTTATACTTCCTCGATATTTCACCCTCTTCAACTACCCTATTTTTTGCATCATTATCTCTATTGTCACAACTCTTCTCATGCTTTCTTTCATATGCACATTTTCTACTTTGACGGCATGGAAGAGTCAATGCTACTTTTACCTCGCTTAGTTCCAATTGTCATGCAATGTCCCTCATTCTTTGGGTTTTGGAGTATTGCTTGGCAAAGCACCCTTTTAGCATTGATTCAATTTGAGGGACACTTGAAAAATTATTGTTCCAATTGCTTGATCGCCACCGAGTGAGACTTAATCTTTTGGTTGATACTTGAGATATCCTATTTCCTTCCCTTAAAAGTCTTATCTTGGTGATCGGCGCTCTTCAACAACTTGTCAAACATTTCCTCAATCCTTGAATTGCTAGAACCGGCTTCGCGGTTATGAGGAGGCACATAAGGACCATTTCTATACCCATCTCTTCAGCCTCATTCATCTTCTGGCACCCTGTCTCTCTCAAAATAACCACCACGATTATCTCTATATACACCCTCTATATTGTAGTTCTGACCTCGATTTCTGGAACCTTGACGCCAATAGTCCAGATTTAACCCTTGGGCATTGTTCTAAAAACCACCGCTTGATCTCTAATAAAGCAAGAATCTTCATCATAATATGACTCACCATACATGGGCGCACTTGGGGGTTGGTGGACTACGAATGAACACTTTCTTGAGTTTGTCTCACCACCAAGTCCACGCTAGTCCAGAGTTAAGAAAGTTGTTGAATGATCTCATCATTGATTTTTGCTTGATCTGAACTAATACTCATCGCACAAGAGCTTCTTGTAGTAGCTCAATCCCTTTGTCCCCATGCTCTATTGGTCTTTACTACTTGCTCCATCCTTTCCACTATCCTTGTGAACAGTTGGTCTAAGAACATGTCTCCCATGATTGTATCAACACATGCTTGACTATTCTCATCAAGAACCCGATAGAAAATTTCCACTAAGGCGTCATCCACAATCTTATGGTCTGGACCCATTCTCAAACACTTAGTGAACCTCTCCCACATTGTACTAATGGAATCACCTGGTAATCGCTCAAAGTTAGTGATTTGGTCCTTTAGTTTGAGCTTTTTGGACCTTGAAAATATCGCTCTAAGAAGGCTATTTGCAATTCTGCCCAACTGGTGATTGAACTCTGTGGGAGTTTTGACAACCATATTGTTGGATTTCTTATAAGAGATAAAGGGAACACTCGTAACCCAACAGCATCCATAGAGAGATTTTGTGTACCATCACACTTTTACACACAAATGCAACATATAAAGATGATTGTGAGGATCCTCTATAGGTAACCCTGCAAACAAACCACAGTTCTGAAGCATTTGGAGTAATCCACTTGACACTATGACTTTAATGTCTGTCGGTAGTGGTGGCAATACTATAGCACTTGTAACATCCATGGCCATAAGGTTCAACCGATATTGATTCCAACAATATGCATTCTCTTTAAAATCTCTATGTGTGGCCTATTTTCCCTTGGTGGTGGATTCTCCTCTCTGTCCACATCATCATCATGTCAATCCATGGCTTCATCAACAGCAATATCCATGTTTGCTTGGGCCATTCTCTTTAACACGATAGATCTCAAGATTAATTGGAGATAAGGATCCGTATTGGCTCCTTATGTTGGGCATATACCTAGTATACCCTGCAAAAGAAACTAAACAACAAAAACAAAAACAAGAGCAAAATACAAGAGAATTAAGAAATCAATACTTGAATTAAATACTAGTAAAATCAAGTAAAAACCTCGCATATTCCCCGGCAACGGCACCATTAATTTTGATCACGCTCAAACAGTACCTCTCACTTTGAGGATAAAGTGATCGTTGTCAAACATATAATCTAACCATAGATTAGGGTCGAATCCTAAGGGAATACGGGGTTTTGCCGCATTGATTCACCAACAATCATTTCAAACATCAATTAACTCTATTGAAATGATTTATGAGAAACTAAAGCTATACTAACAAAGCAAAGAGACAATCAAATTAGAGAGCAACTTGGGAAATTGTGTTCCCCATAATTCACTAACTCAAATACCTTAGATAACACAACCTAAATTGGGACATTGCATGCAGGATGGTAACTTAGGTTCTTCCAACCCTTGGGCAAAGGTGAAGGTTGAGTTTCACTATGGCACTTCACCGGCTACCATAGTGTGCCAACTAACTGTTACCTATTGTCCCAGTCAACCTCTCCTTGGTCGGGTTCGGTTGATTAGACGAGAACACATCAATCAAATTATGTCACCCATTTTCTTTTCCTATTCAGCACTACCTTGGTTGGTATCATGACACTAGGTGGGGTTTAATGTTGGCCACCATTAAACAACAAGCAAAATAACGGAAAATGTACAATACATGCAAATACCCAACTCAAGAGGTAAAAATAATCCAGGTTATTAAGCTAGCTACTCATGGTTTCCACAACACCCAAATTGTGGGGGTTTAGCTACTCATGACTTGGGCAAGAAAATAAGCAATGAATGAAACACACATAGTTGAGAAATTACCCAAGAAAAAGTAAGAACAAGGAAACCCTTCTTAGAATCATAAGCTTGAATAATGAAATTGATTAACAAGTGATTCCAAATCTCCAAGTTGAGTCTCCAAATTAAAACCCTAGTCTAAAACCCTACAATATCTAAGAGCTTCTCTCTCTAAAATCTCTCTAAAAAATTTTGTAATTGTCTTTTCCCTTCTAAAAAACCCTAACATATACTATTTATACTATTTACAAAATGCTCCTTAAAATAATTTAAAAATTCAGATTGGCAGTTGTTACAACTCGTAGTTACGTCTCATATGATGACCTACGAGCCATAATCGGGCTTTCATTGTCAGCACTTGGCATTTTGGACTTCACTGCTACGATCCACCTCTACAAGTCATAGTCTGGTATACGACTCATAGTGCCTTCTCATAATCCACCTTTGCATTTCTTGGTCCAATTTCAATCAACACTATTAATCACTATGAGTAAGGGTGTTCATTGTTTGGTTTGGATCAGTTATTGGTTAAGACCATAACCAAACCAATTTGATCGATTTTTAAATTTCTAAAACCAAATAAAAAAATAACCATCGATTTGGTTATTGTCGGTTTGGATCGATTTGGTTTATTTTGTTTGGTTATTTTTCAGTTTGAAAGTAATATATTGGTTGAGGACATACACATATCGATAGACACAAATACCCGTACATGAATAATCCAGAAAAGGCTACTGTGGATTCAATTAAGCAATAGTACTAGAGTTATCATTATATGAATAAAGTGATTTAGTTAAGCAATACCAAAGTTATTATATACAAATAAAGTGACTTAATTAAATAATACTAAAGTTATTATACACCAAAGATCAAATCTTCATAAAAAAAACTCAAGATCAAAAATCAAATAACTACCCGAGGAAGGTGGTACAAGAAAATCATATGCCAAAACACTAACAAGCGAATTTTCAAATAGAAATGGTAAAGTTGAAGATTTAAATAAATTAAAATATAATAAAATATTTATATATTATTATGAATACAATATAAATAATTATAAAATTTATATATATAATTATTTGGGTCGGTTTAGTTATTTTTGCGGATTGTTTTTAGTAAAACCAAAATCAAACTAAATAGTATCAACTTTCAAAATTTAAAATCAAACCTAATCAAATCAACTCAAATATCAGGATTTTTACTCGATTTGATTCGAATTGCGATTCGATTTGGTTGTTTAACCATGACCATGAACAACACTAACTACGATAACCCTTCTACGAGTCGTAGTAAGGGCTACGACCTGTACCTTGAGCTTGTATGGTTGAACTTCAATTTCTCAGATTTTGGTTTTGGAAAATGTTAATCACTATGATCATCCCCTATGAATCGTATCTTGGGCTACGACTCGTATTGGGTCTCGTAGATCCTCAAATTCAACAAAATCTACTACTTTCCCCCAAAATTAGGTTAACCTGTATTTTCTGCAAAAATAAACACAAAACACATAAAAACCATAAAAAGTTGCATTGAGAAACAAAAAATCCCTTGTTTTAAGCGCGAAATGTGTTGTATTTTGACAGCAAACCAGTGTGTTGATGGAAAATGGCAAGGTTATGGCATATGCCTTTAGGCAACTAAAGGTGCATGAGTATAATTATCTCACGCATGAGTGTGCACTATCATCTTGATGCTCTATGTAGAGTTTCCATGGGAAGTCTAGCTCATATTGATAATGGTAACAAGGAGGTGGCTAGAGAAATACACCGGTTGGCTAGGTTGGGAGTGAGGTTGGATGAAGGGGAGAACGGTGGTGTGGTTGTTTATGGCTCCAAATCTTCTTTGATTGAAAAGGACAAATCCAAACATGACCTTGATCCCACCTTGCTAGAATTGAAAGCTTTGGTAAAAGATGGTAAGGTAGAGATTTTCTCCCAAGGGGGAGATGGTGTCCTTAGGTACCAAGGTAGGTTATGTGTGCCTAATGTTGATGGGTTGAGGGATTTGGTTTTAAAGGAGGCACATAACTCATACTACTCTATTCACCCCAGTTCCACAAAAACCTATAGAGACTTGAGGGAGGTGTATTGGTGGGGTGGTATGAAAAAGGATATTGCCAAGTTTGTAGCCAGTTGTCACAATTGCCAACAAGTCAAAGCGCAGCATCAAAGGTCGGTTGGCCTAGCCCAAGACATAGATATTCCTATTGGGTAATGGGAGGAGATCAGCATGGATTTTGTGATTGGTTTACCAAGGACTAGGAATCACTTTGATTCTATTTGTGTTATTATTGATAGGATGACAAAGTCGGCTCACTTTTTATCGGTTAAAATAGCTTATGGTGCCAAAGATTATCCAAGTTATATATTCTGACTTAGTTTAGTTGCATGGGGTGTCGTTGTCTATTATATAGGATCGTGGTGCTCAATTCACTTCTCATTTTTGGAGATCCTTTCAAAAGGGTCTTGGTACCAAGGTCAAGCTTAGCACAACTTTGCATCATCAAACGGATAGTCAAGTTGAAAGGACAATCCACTCATTGAGTTTACTAACAACAATAGCTACCACTCTAGCATTGGCATGGCCCCTTTTGAAGCTTTATATGGTAGACGTTGTAGATCCCCAATTGGGTGGTTTGATGTGGGGGAGATGGCCTTGTTAGGCACGAATTTGTTTATGGAGGCTTTGGAGAAGTAAGGTTGATAAGGGAAAGATTGAAGATGGCTCAAAGTAGGCAAAAGTCCTACTCCGATATGAGAAGAGGCCTCGAGTTTGATGTTGATGAATGGGCTTACTTGAAGGTCTCACCCATGAAGGGTGTCATCTGGTTTGGCAAGAAAGGAAAATTGAGCCCAAGGTTTGTGGGACCCTGTAGAATTTTGAGAAAAATTGATAAGGTTGTCTATGAATTGGAGTTGCCTACGAATATGAGAATGGTTCATCTAGTCTTTCATGTGCCTATGTTGAGGAAGTGTGTTGGTGACCCAAGTACTATAGTGCCCTTGGAGGTTGTGGGTGTTGTGGAATATAACTTGACCTATGAGGAGGTCCCAATGGAGCTATTTCATAGGCAAGTGAAAAGATTGAGTAACAAAGATATGGCATCCGTCAAACATCGTTGAAGGAATCAAGAAGTTGAAAGTGCCACTTGCGAAGCCGAAGCGGACATGAAGAAATGATATCCATACCTCTTCCACTCTATTCAAGTCGAAGGTAATAAATTAAGTCCTATATATGCTTTCAAGTCTTAAGTTTCAGCCCTCATATCATTTTTACATGCATACGTGTTCATGATGCCATGTTTTGGTGACTTTTGGTGCATATGTTTGAAACTTTTCGAGAATGATGTTTAAGTACATTTATTGCATTCATGTTGTGCTGAAAGTCTCCTATTCACTACTCTTACACATGGTTTCTTTACATTCGGGGATGAATGTTGCCATGGGGGAGATATTTTAACACCCCTCATGTGCTTCAGAAATGCCCTATATCGTAATTCTTGCATATCCCAAAATTCGTGCATGATTTCGAAAATCCAATTTCATATTCTTGTTCAGGGGGTAAAATTGTGGGGGGAAAGGATAGCCCTCGATTTTTAGATGACCCACAGTAAAAAATAATTTTCACAATGATAAGCAGAAATAGTATCGATTCGCGACCAGGCTACGTCGCGCCTGGGTCGCGGAGCTGTGTAAAATGGCCCCCGTGACTAGTCAGAGTTGCGCCTAGGGTGCAAACAAGTGCAACAATTTTCTTATTTTTCCTGCTTCCTTCAAGGAAATTTGGGTAATAACCCAATGCTTATTTAAACATGAAAAATCCCTTCCTTAGCCATTTTTCAACTCAAAAACCTTCAAAACCTTCTCAAAACCCTCTCAAGTCATCAACCAATCCCCCATTCAATTTCAAGAACCTCAAGACCACACTTTGGATTTCAAGGACCCAACTCAAGCTTCAAGTCTTCCTAAGTTTACTCCAAGAAATTCTAAGTTTTAGGTATGTGAGTCTTCATCCATGGGTCCTTTCACCCATGGAGCCCAACCTTCTCTTTTGATGAAAATCTCATGATTTCAAGTTGTATTCTTCATGGGTAACTTCTATTATGCATTATGAACACGAGTTATGATTGATTTTATCAAGTATTGAGTTATTATATATGAATTGCTATTGAAAGCTCATTCTATGAGTTGTCTTGAAACTATTGATGCTATGCATGACATGAACTATAGACACTATGACACATTGTGAACTTTTGATGGATTTCATGACACCCAAAAATAAAAGTTTTACTACTATGTTGGTGGGTTGAATTGCATGACTTTAAAATAATTTAATTTCACTCTTTCATGTTTTATACTATCTAATTGCATGATTTTCAACATGTGTCCATGTACCCACCATGTTTGACTATATGACAAGGATTCTTAGGTTGATGATGAACTATTTCCCGATTTGCAAGTCAAGTGTTTTCATGATAATTATGAGCTTCCAAGCATGTATTAAACTCATGAAAGGTTTTCATGATTTATCAGTGACAAATTGAGCCTTATTCTATAATTCTACCCCCTCTTGTGAACAAATTATGTCTATTTGAGGGGTCAAGCATGATTACTACTTTTCCCTCATGTTCAAGTTAAGCTCACTAGTAGGGGTCAAGCATGTTACAATCTCTATCCACATGTGAAATGCAATACTTATTACAAGGGTTCAAGTCCATGTATTGTTTTCTACCCTCTAGTATAAGATATATCCCCATGTAGGGATCAAGTATGTGGATGAGCTACTAATATCATGTTATCATGTCTTTTACAAGTTATTCATGTTATGATTAAACATATGATTATTTCAAGTATTCCGTGGGATTAGACTTGGCACCGATTGAGGCTTAAGGTGGGGGCTCGACTCAAAGGGTCCTTATATAAAGTCTTAGTCTCTAAACTATGTAGGATTATATTATTTCCCTAAAAGGGCTTACTAGTGGATCTATCTAGGTCAAGTTACCCCCAAAAATGGGGTCAAGTATGTTTTACCTTGGCAAATAAAACACACCTTCTCCAGTAGAGTGTCATGTATCCGGATTCCAAGTAGTAGCTCGCTTGATCTTATATGCCGGTTAAGGTCTCCTCCCATATATGTATGTTATTTTATGCAAGTTGATGGTTTACATGCATGTTTTATTACAAGCATAGATCATACATGTCATATTGATATCATATCCATGGTTTATGATCATGCATCTTGATTATCTTGGCTTATGTCCTTGTTACATCCACTGTACCCCGCATACTTAGTACATTTCGAGTACTAACGCATACTTTATGCCTACATGATATTATCCTGTAGGGACCGGAGCTCCAATTGGTTATCCTCCTCTATATGGCTAGTTGATTTGCTTGAAGAAGCCTTTGGTGAGTCCTCAACTCCGAGGACAATTTCTACCTTTCATTCATGTTATGTTGATACTTGTTTATTATGTTTGGATACTTATTATTTGAGGGTGAGCTCGAGAACTATCTTGGCCGCGAATTTATGTAGAGGTGTTGTTGGATAATATGTTTGTCTATGCTTTTGAGCTTGACCCTTATTACATTTATGTTTGTATGAAAGACTTCCCTTAGTCCTTATTCCCTTCTTCATGTTGATATTTGTTGATGATGAGATGAAAGTCCAAAGTCCCACTTCCCTTAGACTCTATTGTCACTTATTGTTGCTTTATTTGGCTTTCACAACCAAGGATGTAGGAATGGTATGCTAAGAGTCTTGTTTGGGGTCCCTTCGAATTCCCCATTCGCCGTGTCATGTCTAGGCCCTAGGCTTGGATCGTGGCAGTCGCGTTCTGATGAGGCATCACCTTAAATAATTCTTCCTTCCTTTTGTTTCGCCTCTTTTGATTGTGTGCCAGGATGTCTTTTTCTTCTTTTAGATGTCTTCCCTTCCTTAATGTCAATCTTGGCTCCTTGTCTTTACTTTTTGATTTGTTCCTACAAATGAGATCATCAAAAGTGATTTGTTAGACCCCGTAATTGAAGTAAGTGAGGCGAAGTGTCAATTTGAAAACTATTATAGATAGTGTAATTTAATGGAAATAAGTTACGGCACCTAATCAAAACGGGTTTTGGAACGGATGGGAAGTGTATTATGAAAATTTGAATCGGAAGTCCTTATAAGGATCTATTTGAAAAAGTTTGAGGACCCAAGTGTACAATGGGCCAACTTAAGGCCCTTATATTGCAAATTGTCAAAGTTGGGGTTTATATATATGTGTCTTGTGGGTTCAAGACTTAAGAAACATTTCCTTCTTTCTTGAAAATTCTAGAGAACCTAAGAGATAAGAAGAAGAAGAAGAAGAAGGTAAAGGAGAAGAAGAAGGCTTCAAGCAATCAAGGTGAGTCCTT
>JAPFFP010053857.1:0-29497 GCA_026153255.1 Solanum medicagineum | reverse complement strand
GTCATCCCTACGAGGCCATCATACAAGTCATAAGTCTCACTAAGACTCATATGAGTGGACTTGTAGCAGGAATCAGAGTGCCAAAATATTGGACCAAAAATTGGAGTCCTAGACTATGAGAGGAACATACGATTCATAGCCCAAGCAACGACTCATACTAGTGGGTCCTACCAGCTGAGTCCAAAATACCAACATCCTGATACGAGACCCCGATTATGACTCGTCAGCCACCCTATGAGTCATACCTTCGAGGCATACTAATTGCTAGCTGTCTTTTCTGTAGATTTATTAGGGTTTATTTGTACACACTATAAATACATTAAGTTAGGGTTTATTTGTACACACTATAAATACATTAAGTTAGGGTTTCATTTGATATCAAATATCAGACATTGTAGACTTAGGAATTTGCCTTTGAATATTCTCTCAAGAATATTATCGGGTTCTTAGTTTAGTTTATTGTTTTCTCTTGCAAAACCCATTTTCGGATTGCAAGTCTTGCTTTGTACACTTTGTCAATCTATCAAGCATTGGGGTTGCAACTTATGGTGTCTACACTCTTTATTGTTCTTGGTAAAACTCTCAACTATGTCTTGTATTTGCGTTCTTATTTGTTTTGCCTTAGCCATGAGTAGCTAAGCATCCACAACTTGGGGTTGTGGGAACTATGGGTAGTTGACTTGAAATAACCTAGGTTTATTACATCTCTATGATTGGGGTTTTGCATGTATTGTCTATTTCCCTTCATTATGATTGTTGTTTTGTGGTGGCCAACACCAAACGCCATCTACTATCACGATCCCAACTAAGGTAGTTACGACTAGGAAAAGGGAAGTAGATGACAAGATTCGATTAATGTGTTCTCATCTAATCAACCAAACCTGGCCAAGGGGAGGTTGACTGGGATAATAGGTAACAGTTAGTTGATATGCCATGGTGGTCGACCAAGCGCCATGGTGAAATTCGACCTTCACCTTCATAAGAGGGATGTAAGAACCTATGTTACCATCCTGCATGAGAATCTTCAATTGTAGTTATGTTATTTATGGTAATCAAGTCAACGAACAATAGGGAACACAATTCCTAAGTTGTCCCTAAAATTGAGTGTTTTCTCATGTCATAATTTAGTGTATTTTACTTTGTTTCTGAATCACAATCCTCCCCTCCATTTAGAGATTGTCGTTATAAATGCTTGAAATGATTAGTAGTGAAGTCTTGTAGTTAAGCCTTGTATTCTCTATGGATTCGACCCTAACCTTCGGTTAGGTTAATTACTAACAGCGAACGCTTTCTTATTAGAGCGTGATATCATCAAGAAGATAATCCACCGCCAAGGAAAATAGGCCACACCATAGGGATTTCAACGAGAATGCATATGGGTGGGACAAATATCGATTAAATCCCATGGCCATTGACATCACAAGAGCTATAGTATTGCCACCATTACAAGCCCACACTAAGTTCATGGTGTCAAGTGGATTACTCCAAATGCTTAAGAGCTATGGTTTGTTTGCGAGGTTACCTAATAATCCTCAGAGCCATCTCCACAATGTGATTTTTGTGTGCAAAAGTGTGATGGATACATATAATCTCTCTATGGATGATGTTGGTTTACGTGTGTTCTTTCTATCTCTTACCAGTGATGCAATAATTTGGTTATCAAAACTCCCACAGAGTTCAATCACCAGTTGGGCAGAATTGCAAAGAGTTTTCTTGGAGAGATACTTTCTAAGGTCAAAGAAGCTTAAGTTGAAGGATCAAATCAATAATTTCGAGAAATTTCGGAGTGATCCCATTAGCACAACATGGGAGAGGTTAACCAAATATTTGATAATGGTTGCAGACCATAAGATCGTGGACGATGCCTTAGTGGAGATGTTCTATCGAGCCCTGGATGAAAATAGTCAAGCTTATGCGAAATACATCATGGGAAGCATGTTCTTAGATCAACCGTTCACTACAATAGTAGAGAGAATGGAGCAAGTAGTCAAGACTATCAGAGCATGGTGGCAAAGGGAGAGAGCTTCTACAAGGAGCTGATGTGTAGTTAGTGTTAGTTTGAGCAAGCAAAAATCAACAAGTAGACTATACAACAACTTGCTCAACTCTGCACGAGTATAGACTTGGTTGTTAACCAAAACCAAGAGAGAGTTCATGCCGTAGTCCACTAACCTCATAGAGCACCCATGAATAAGGAACGATATTATGATGAAGATGCTTGTATTGTTAGAGATCAAGTGGTGGGTTTTCGGAACAACGCCCAAGGGTCTAATTGGACTATTGTTGTCAAGGTTTCGAAAATCTAGGTCGGAAATATAATCTAGAAGGTGCATATAAAGACAATCAGGGGGGTTATTTTTAGAGAAATAGGGTGTCAAAAGTCAAATGGGGAACAAAAGATAGTTATAGGAATGGACCTTTTGTACCACACCACAATCGTGATGTCGGGGCTAGTAACTCTAGAATTGAAGAGATGTTTGACCGATTGTTAAAGAAGGCCGAAAATCAAGATGAGACTTGAAAGGGATGAAGTCTGATATCTCAAGTATCAATCAGAAAATAGAGTCTCATTCGGTGGCAATCAAGCAATTAGAACCGCAATTTAGTCAAGTTTCTACTCAACTAAATCAACGCCCAAAAGGTACATTGCCAAGCAACACGGTCCAAAGCCCGAAGAATGAGTGACATTGTATGGTAGTCATGACTAGGGGAGGTAAAAAACACTATTGACCCTCCTATGCCAGTTGAAGTAGAAAATATGCATGAGAAGGAAACCATAAAAAAGTGTGTTGTCGAGAAAGATGATTGTGTAAAGAATAGGATAGGTGAAGAGGTTGACAAGTTGAGGAAGTATAAGACTATTCCAAGACCTCCTCCCCTTTTTTCTAAAAGAATCAAGAAGACGAAGGAGGAAAGCAAGCTCAAGCACTTCGTAGCAATGCTCAACCAATTATCGATAAACATCCTTTTGATCGAAGCTTTAGAGAAGATATCGGGTTATACGAGGTATATGAAAGACATGGTTAGAAAGAAGTGGACGGTAAGTCAAGATCTTTCTAAAGATCTTCAGTATTATAGTGCCATCACTACCAAGTTATTGGTTCAAAAGCGTGAGGACCCAGGCACTTTCACTATACCATGCATTATCGGAGAGGTGGAATTTGCTAGAGTACTTTGTGATTTAGGTGATAGCATCAACTTAATGCCACTGTCCGTCTTCAAGAAACTTGGCTTGGGAACTCCTACTCCCACAAAGATGCAGTTATTAATGGTAGGTAGAACAGTCAAGAAACGTGTGGGAGTACATTATGATGTTTTGTTAAAGGTAGAAAAATTTATATTTCCTGTAGATTTTGTTAGACTTGACTGTGAAGTGGATTTTGCAGTTCCTATTTTTTGGGGGAGGAATTTCTTAGGTACTAGTCGCACTCTACTTGAAATGGAGAAAGGGCTATTCACATTCAGATTTGATGAGGAAGAGGTACTGTTCAATGTTTGACAACAAGTGAGGAAGGACTATGACCTGAGGGTAGTTTTAGTGATAGGGACTGTTGATGATGATGTGCATCTATTTGTCCAACGGATTTCTTGGAGGTACCAGTTGAGCTATGATTGGGTGTTGACACTTTGGAGGCAGTTTTGATAAACTTTGATGGTGACAACATTCCAGATTTTGAGGAGCTAGTCAACTCTCTAGTGGTGTCATTCGGCCCTAGATGCCAAACGAAGCTGGAGCTAGGTTTTGAAAACCGGAAATGCCACCCACAAAGACCTCGATAGAAGTGCTACCGGTGTTAGAGTTGAGAGCATTTCCCTCAAATTTGAAGTATGCATTCTTGGGAGAGAACAATACTTTGCCGATCATCATAGCTGCGGATTTGAGTGATGAGCAAGAAGATGCCCTTGTAATAGTGCTCAAGTAATTTAAAAGGGCTATAGGATAGACCATCGCAAATATTATTTCTATTCCTCCGGGGATGTGCACTCACAAAATTCAGTTAGTCAAAGACTACAAGCCAAGCATCAAGCATTAGAGGCGTCTGAATCCTCCTATGTAAGAGGTGGTTCACAAGGAAATCATCAAGTGGTTAGATGCAGGAGTAATCTACCTAATTGCACAGTGAATGGGTGAGTCCGGTGTAGTGTGTTCCAAAGAAAGGGGGTATCACAATAGTGCCCAATGCTAAAAATAAACTGCTTCCTATGAGGCCAGTCATCAGATAAAGGTTGTGTATGGACTACAGAAAGCTTAATGCATCAACAGAGAAGGATCACTTTCCTATGCCATTTGTGGATCAGATGCTCGATAGACTTATACAGAAAGGGTGGTACTGATTCCTTAGTAGGTATTCTGGTCATAATCATTGCTCCGGAAGATAAGACGAAAACCACTTTTACATGTCCCTATGGCACCTTTGCATTCAAATGGATGTCATTTGGATTGTGTAATGCTCCAATAAAATTCCAAAGATGCATGATGTCAATTTTCTCCGATATGGTGGAGAGCACTATTTAGGTCTTCATGGATGATTCTAGCGTGGTTGAACACTCATTTGAGGATTGCTTGGCACACTTGCGTGATGTTTTACAAAGATGTTGGGAAAGTCATTTGATGCTAAATTGGGGAAAATGCCATTTCATGGTTAAAGAGGGTATCATGTTGGGCCATAGAATATTCGTTAAAGGCATTGAGGTCGACAGGGCTAAGGTTGAAGTAATTGAGAAGCTTCCACCACCCATCGCAGTAAAGGGTGTTAGGAGTTTGTTAGGGCATGCAAGATTCTATAGAAGGTTCATAAAAGACTTCTCTAAAATTTCGCACTTATTGTGCAAATTGTTAGAGAGGAATGCCAAGTTCATGTTTAATGATGCATGCATGCAAGCCTTTGAAGAATTGAAAAAGAGTTTGATCTCAATACCAATTATTGTAGCTCCTGATTTGTCAAATCCATTTGAGATAATGTGTGATGCCAGTGGGATTGTTCTAGGTGTGGTATTGGGACGATGCAAGGACAAAGCCTTACATCCTATATATTACGCTAGTAAAGCTTGAAAACACAGCTCAAAAGAATTACACTATCAAAGAGCAAGAGTTGCTTACATTGGTCTTTGCATTCGAAAAGTTCCTCTCATACTTATTAGGAGCCAAAGTGATAGTGCACACAGACCACTCAACACTGAAGTATTTAATGGCCAAAAAGCGAAGCCGAGGTTGATAAAGTGGGTGCTACTTCTATAAGAGTTCAACTTCGATGTTATTGACAAAAAAGGCTCAGAAAATCAAGTTGCAGATCATCTATCCAGATTAGAAGATAGGGCAATGATGCAATTTGATGATGATGTGGAGATAAATGACTTTTTTCCTGCTGAAAAAGTGTTGGCAACATCACATGACCTCATACCTTGGTTTGCAGATTATGCAAATTATCCGGTGAGTGACATTGTACCTCCTGACTTAAACGCACATCAAAGACGAAAATTTATGCATGATATGAGGAAGTTCTTTTGGGATGACCCATATTTATTCTAGGTATGTTCTGATGGGATTATCTGCCGCTATGTCCTTGCGGTGGAAATGATGAGCATACTTGAAGCATGCCACTCATCACTAGTGGGTGGACATCATAGTAGGATTCGAACAGCCCATAAGATTTTACAATGTGGGTATTATTAGCCCACAATCCACCAAGATGCTCATAACTATGCCAAAGCTTGTGATAGGTGACAAAGAGAAGGTGGAGTCACACACAAACATTAGCTCCCTCTAAATCCTAGTTTGATGATTGAGTTGTTTGATGTATGGGGGATAGATTTCATGGGATCATTTATTAGCTCGCATAGAAATAAGTATATCTTGGTTGCTATGGATTATGTCTCCAAGTGGGTGGAGGCTATGGTTCTACCAAACAATGAAGATAAAAGTGTCACAGTATTCCTTAAAAGAAACATCTTCTCTAGATTTGGTACTTCTCGAGCTATCATCAGCGATGGAGGTTCTCACTTTTACAACAGGCTCTTGAAAGCTCTCCTTGAAAAGTATGGGGTGAAACATAGGGTGGAAACACCTTATTATCCTCAAACGAGTGGGAGGTAGGCGTGTCAAATAGGGAAATCAAGCAAATCTTATCCAAAACGGTAAATGCAAATCGGAAAAATTGGTCAAGGAAGCTTGATGAGTCACTATGGGTGTACTGGACTGCATTTAGGACTCATTGGCATTTCTTCCTACCAAATTGTCTTTAGGAAAGAACGTCATTTGCCTATGGAGCTTGAATATAAAGCAATTTGGACATTAAAGAAGTTGAATCTTGATTGGCATGATGCTGCACAATCCGATTAAGTCAACTTAATGACCTTGATGAATTTCGACTAAGGGCATACAAGAGCTCAACATTGTATGAATAAAGGATAAAATTTCAACATGATCATCGTATAGAAAGCTTCCCGTTTGCACCAGTTGACTTGGTGTTGCTCTATAATTCTAGATTGATGTTGTTCCCTGGAAAGCTTAAATCTAGATGGATGGAGCCCTTCCGAGTGGCACGTGTCTTCAATCATGGGGCCATTGAGCTGGAGAAATGCGATCGAGGAATTTTCAAAGTCAATTGTTAAAGAGTCAAACTTTACATGGGAGACACTGAGGATATCAAAACAGTGGAAGAGTGGGACCTTGAAGAGATATGAGGAAGTAAATCATTCACATCATGCCGCAACAATAAATTAGGCGCTGTTTGGGAGGCAACCCAAGGTATGACCCCTTTTCCTTATTTTGATTTTGTATTGTACATTCTTTTCAGTGGGGTGTGGGTTGTTATGGACTAGGGTGAGGTCTGAGTAGCTTTTATCCATAGGTACCCTAAATTTTGATCCCGAGATTTTCTTGCCAGTATTCTTGTTCTTCGTGGATATTTTATTTTTTGTTGAACTAGCATGTTTAGGTGTTTTAGATGATATTTGTAGTATATGGTTGTTAAACTTATGACATGTATCTTGTTTTGATGATTTATGAAATATTTCGAAAAATTGGTATCCATCAAAAATTTTGTTGATCAGTAATTATGCTGCAATCATGCATGTTTAAACGATTTGGCAATGTTTGTTCTAATTAACTGAAGGAAAGTTAATACTTGAAACATGATCTATTAGTCTTTGTTGGCTATGTGTGCAATGCCATGTGCGTGTGAGCTAATTTTGTTGTATTCATGCATTGTGTACTGATTTCGAACTTGCCTGTTACTTTAAGTTGGACTGGAGATTATGTGGATTAGGAAGGGATCTTGTTCTTTGATTTAGTTCACTTTTTCCTAAATGACCAACAAAATGAAAGAGTTGATCCTTTGTTTTAAATGTTTCAGACTTTCATGTATCTTCTTCTTTCTTAACACCTAATTAGCCTCATGCTGTCTAGTGAAATACCTTGATATTGAACCTGGTCTACCCTTGAGCATTGTGAACCTTGACTCAGGGAAAAAATCTAAGTTGAGGATAGCTACCAAAAGTGGCCTTGGTTTGGGGATTGGATATTATGTACTTCACCGCAGGCTAAAAGCCTAAGTTGAGGGTTGCTATGTTGTGGTATAATAGCAAAAATGAGGTGGTGAGTTGGGAATAAAAGAAAGAGTAGAAAGTCATGTACCGACTAAAAGAAAAAGAGCAAAGATGCCTTAGATTGAGTTGAAAAAGCAAAATGAGTTTGAAAATAAGGCACAAGCTGAAAAATGAAGAGAAAAAAAGCTTGAAAATAAAGAAAAAGGGATAATAAGTTGAGAATGGGTGAGTTGGTGAAGTAAAATTGTCGAAAAGCGTGGTTCAAGGTTGGCCCTTAGTCAATAATTATCCAAAATGCAATACCAAAGCCCCATGAGCCTATTTTACAAGCTTATAAAGTCCTAAAGTAATCCTAGCTCAATTAATCAATAGTCCAAGTTATGAATATATGGGCAAGCCTATGGTATTGGTCATCATGCATAAATCTCATCTATGAGAATGAGTGGGCTTGCACAGTCCCATGATCGACTTTTCAAAGCATTATTGAGTGTTAAAAAGGAACTTTTCTTCTATGAGGGCATTTGCATTGCATGGTCAACATTTGACTTGTTCACTAAGTGTGAATTGTTTATGGTCCTTGTCATAGTTGGATTGTCAAATGTATCAATATGTTGTGGTTTACTTATTAGCTACATGATTTTACTTTGATAAATGTGGGTACCTGAGTTGAATTTGAGGATGATATATGCCGTTGGATTAGCTCCTATATGTTGCCTTATTATCTATCTAGATTGAGTCGTCGCATAAGGACATGCAATAATTCTAAGTTGAGGGTGTTGATGTGCTGTCAAAATACAACACATTCGATGCCTAAAACTTGAGACTTTGTGTGTTCTCAATGTGACTTTTATGATTTTTATGTACTTTTGTGTTGTTTTTGCAGAAAATACATGTTGGCTTGATTTTGGGAAAAGTTGTAGATTTTACTGAATTTCAAGACATATGGACCCCTCTACAAGTCATAGCCCAAGCTACGAGTCGTAGAGGCAGCCTCGTATCAACTAACAGTTTTCAAAAATAAAATCTGAAAATTTGAAGTTCAGCTATATGAGCCCCAAGTATGAGTCATAGTCCCTTCTACGACTCGTAAAGGATGGCCTCATAGCAATCAATAGTGTTGATCAAAATTGGACCAATAAATATAAGTGTAGACTACGAAAAGACACAATGAGATCAAAATTGGACCAATAAATACAAGTGGAGACTACGAGAAGATACTATGAGTCATAGACCAAACTACGACCCATAGAGGTGTATCATAGCAGTGAAGTTCAAAATATCAAGTGCTGACCACGAAAGCCCGACTACGACTCATAGGGCACCCTACGAGTCGTAACTGTGTGTCGTAGCAGACACTGACTAGATTTTCTAATTATTTTAAAAACTTTTTTGTCAATACTATAAATCGTATATTTTACGGATTAAGGAGAAGTTTTCATTCATTATTCAAAATTGTACACAGATTTTAGAGAAGTTTTAGAGTAGAACTTTAGGGTTTATCTTTGGAGACTCAAATTTGGATATTAGATTCACTTATAGATTAATTTCATCATTTAAGTTTGTGATTCTAATTGCAAAGTGAGTTTTATTGTTCTTCAGTTTTCTTGGGTAAGGAATCTACCATGTCTTTTTTATTCATTATTGATTTGTTTGCTCAATCCATGAGTGGCTAAACCCAGAACTTGGGTTGTGGGAAGGATGAGTAGCTAACTTAAAAAATCCAGATTATTTGCACTTCTTGAGCTGGGTATTTGCATGTATTAGCCATTTTCCTTCATTTTGCTTGTTGTTTATGGTGGCCAACATTAAACCCAAACTAGTGTCATGATCTTGATCCAGGTAGTGATGACTAGGAAATGGAAATGGTTAATAGAATTCGATTGATGTGTTCTCTTCTAATCAACTAAACCCAGCCATGATGAGGTTGACTGGGACAATGGGTAACAGTTAGTTTGGCACACTATAGAATCCAGCCAAGTGCCATAGTAAAATTCGACCTTCACCTTTGCCTTAGGGTTGGAAGAACTTAAGTTGGCATCCTGCATGCAATGTCCCAATTGAGGTTGTGTTATCCACGGTGTTTAAGTAAATGAATCATGTGGAACACAAATTCCCAAGTTGCTCTCCAATTTGATTGTCCCTCTGTGTTGCTAGTTAGTTTAATTTTCTATCAATCATTGCAAAATTTCCCTCCTTCCTTGAGAATTCTGTTATTTGATATTTGAATTAATTATTGATGAATCAATGTGGCAAAGCCCCGTATTTGGGATTCGATCCTCACTTTGGTATATTTGATAATGACTACTTTATCCTCCAAGTGAGAGGTACTGTTTGAGCATAATCATGAGATGTACTATTACTATTATTATTACTATTACTATTATTAATATTGTTACTATTATTATTACTGTTATTACTATTACTATTACTATTACTATTATTATTACTATTATTATTGCTATTATTTTTACTATTACCATTATTACTATTATTATTATTATTATTATTACTATTACTATTATTATTACTATTATTATTATTATTACAATTACTATTATTATTACTATTATTTTTACTATTACTGTTATTATTATTATTACAATTGTTATTATTACTATTTGTATTACTATTACTATTATTTTTATTATTGTTATTGTTCTTATTATTGTTTTTATTGTTATTGTTTATTATTATTGTTATTATTATTGTTTATTGTTTTTATTATTGTTGTTATTGTAGTTATTGTTATTGTTGTTGTTGTTGTTGTTGTTGTTGTTGTTATTTTTATTATTATTATTATTATTATAATTATTATTATAATTATTATTATTTATTGTTATTGTTATTGTTGTTATTATTGTTTTTATTGTTATTGTTATTATTGTTATTGTTCTTGCTGTTATTATTGTTTTTATTTTTATTGTTATTGTTATTATTATAGTGATTGTTATTGTTATTATTGTTATTGTTGTTGTTATCATTGTTATTGTTATTATTGTTATTGTTATTATCCTTGTTGTTGTTGTTGTTGTTATTGATTACCATTTTATCCTTAGAGTAAATAAAAATATTTAAAAATATCTAATTGGTTAAATATTTTATACAAATATTATAATATTTATGAATAAAAGTACAGCACATTTGATGCTTAAAACTCTGGATTTTGCGTGTTGTCAATGCGACATTTATGATTTTTATGTGTTTTTGGTGTTTAGTTTGCAGGAAAACAGGTGGACATGCTTTGGGACTAAATTGCACCAGATTTCTAGTTTTTGATGGTTTACGGGACCCTCTACGAGTCGTAGAGTAGGTTACGTGAAGATTTTTAATGTAAGATGAGATCTGAAGTTCAGCCATGCGAGACATTTATACGAATCTTAAATCACCCTACCAGTTGTATAGAGAGATTTCTTGAAGAATTCCGATCTTTTCTGTCCGAAGACGGCTGGACCATAAAGTGGATACGTAGAAGTAAGGTCCAAGATTTAAGAGGCTGAATACGGGACCCCGATTACGACTCATAAATCACTTTACGACTCATAAGGACCTGTCGTGGAAAGTCACTGACAAATTTTTTTATTTTTAAGGGCATAATTGTAATTAGTATAAATAGTACTTTTCAGGTTAATTTTCAAGCGAGGACAGTAGAGAATGCCACTAGAAAGTACTTTTAGGATCTTGTACTTGGAGACCTCAATTTTTGAAGGAGAATACACTTGTGGATTAATTGTATCTTCAAATCTTGTGATTCTCAATTAATTTTGGATTAGCCTATTCTTCAATTCAATTGCATAAGCGTTTAATTATATTTTCTCAATTCATAATTTCTTCATCCACCCATAGCATGAGTAGCTTAATCCACAACTTAGGGTTGTGGCAACCATGAAGATCCAACCAAGTACACCCAGATAATTTACAATTCTTGGAAAGGGTATTTGCATGTATTAATCAATTCTCTTCGTTTTTCATGTTTTCTAGTGGTGGCCAACATTAGAACTTGCCTAGTGTTACCTTCCCGATCTAGGTGGTAATGAATAGGTAAGAGTTTGATTAGCAGGATTCAATGATGTATTCTCGTCTAATCAACCGAACTAGACCAATGGAGGTTGACTGGGACTACGGGTAATGGTTAGTATTGCACACTATGGAGATGGACCAAGTCACATAGTGAAATTTGCCTCTCACTTTTGACCAAAGTTCTTGGTGAACTTAAATTACTATTTTGCATGCTATACTCTAGACGAGAATTGGGTTATTTGGTGATATTGAGTTGGTGAATCATGGGGAACACAATACTCAAGTTGCTCTCCATTACTGATTATCTCTTGTGATAATTAGTTTGGTTTATTTTCTTGTTGAACAATAAAGTAGAGAAAGGATCAACCTACTAATATGCCATGAGATTAGTGATTCATAATTTCATAGTACATAAACATATGTGGTAACTGATCTTAGCCATATTTATATACCAAACTAGCCAAAACTTCCCATAAATAGAGCTTAGTCAAAGGACAAATGCATAAAGTCTAGGTGTTTTTCTTGTAATTTCACTTATTTGCTAATACAAGATCAAGTGCACATTTTGGTTGTGTTTTTGCAGGTTTATAATCAGAATATGATAGTCAAGACTCATATCTGGAGTATAAGGAAGAACACCACGACAGAACGAAAGGGAAAAATAAGTCAGCTCAGCAAAAAGGCTCAAGTGCGCGTTGCAAACCTACGGAAAAGTTATGCTAGCTGAAAGCTTGGAGAAAAAGGCATGAAACAGGAAAATAAGACACTCTACGTAGTGACTTGCGCAAGGAAAGAAGAAAGTGGCCCAATCAGCATTTAATGTGAAAATCCATTCAAAACCACTTTATTTGCATTGCAGACTTTGAAGATGCGAGGGAAAAAATGACATATGGGAATTTTAAGTTATTTCCTATTTTTAACTTTAGGTTTCAGGAATGTCTTTGTACAGAACGGAGGAGAGATGACTAAAACTCCATTGTAGGGTTACTTTGGTTAGTTTTAACCTTTGATTCTTGATTGTGAATGTTGATTAGCTTATTTTTGATGTTTAAGACAATGATGCATGGCTAATCTATCTGTAATTTGGGATTGTAGCCATAGACAATGTTCTAGTTCTTGATTCTTACATAATATAATGGGTTTCCACTAGATTACTCTTACATTACTTTTATCCATACTTCTTAGCATAATCAACTAGGGGTAAATTAGTTGCTCATACTAGATTCGAGAGATGTTGGAATGAATGTAATGTAGTAACATAGGGAGCTTATTCGACCACGAAACTAGATTGATTCGTATAAGGAAGACTCGTGACAACTAGTCTTACATCTAACTTGGTTCAAAATAGATGAAGATAATGTTAAAGTATTTTTACTGATGTGTCTATCCCTGCTCAACTATGAAATTAGGCAGCCTATAAAGGTAGGCCGGCAGATACATGTAACCCTGTTCAGGATACTTTAACCCTGTGAATCAGTAGTTAGGTAACCTAGACATGAGTGCAAGCTTCGAGACTAGAGTTGCATCCATAAGGTTACAATCCCAAAACTGTACTTAATATGATAATTTACAACAAACTTGTTAACTTTAGTAGTTATAGTTAGTTACTAAACTTTTCCACTCAATCTTTTCATCTCTTTCAACATGAACACACTTAACATAATAACTAGGATTGTTAATTGATTTTTGTTTAAATCCCTTGGGTTTAACATCCCGTATCACGACCCAAGACTAGACCTAGACGTGACACGGTGAAAGGAGGAACCTAAAGGAACCCCAAACAAGCCTCTTGGGACATCATTACACATCCTGGGTCGCGGAAACAATAATTCAAGCATCAAGAGATAGTAAAGTGGGATAACCGAGGCTAAGGGAAACAACTTTCATAACATAAACATCAATAAAAATAGAGTCAAGGCTCTTAGCATAAGTACATAACATGTCCAATAAACACCTCTAATACATAGATAAGAGCGGGGGCTAAGACAAAGTAACCGGGCTCACCCTCATAGTAAAAATAGACAATAAAGAAGAATGTCTCAATACAAAATAAGAGCAACATAGACTAAGGTCCCCAAGATAGAGGACTCACAAACTAACTTGAGTAATATCGAACTAGCCACGTGGAGGATGAGGATGATCAACTTGCGCATCGGTTCCTCTATGGTGACAGAGTATGCGTTAGTACGTTTGAATGTACTAAGTATGTGGGATGCAATGCGACAAGAACTAGGCATCATAATCAAAGTGCATAACAATAGGCAATAGGCATAATATAACAATATGGCATGTCTTAGCAATACATAAGTAAAACATTCTTAAGTAGCTCATGATCATATAGGATACCATATTTGTAGAAGACTTCGAGTTAGATTTCCAAAGTACAAACCCCTTGGTAGGATACTGATGATGCCGCCCCATCACTTAGGTGGTGAAGTACTAACTGCTCACTAGGTTGGTGATGATGCCGCCCCATCAGCCGATGGAGAAGTACAAATCCTTCCATAGGTTGGTGATAATGTTGCCCCATCACCTAGGTGGAGAAGTACAAACCCTTCCCTAGGTTGATGAGAACAAACCCCCATCTAGGTTAGTGATGATACCACCCTATCACTAGGTGGAGAAGTACAAACCGTTCCCTAGGTTGATGAATACAAACCCCATCTAGGTTATATGGATTCTTATTCTCCTCAGATTGGGCATGGTCTAATGCAACACTTTATATGAGTATATCATATACGTAAACTCATTTCATCAAAATATAGTCAATCATATCATAGCTCATGCTTTGGACATTCAACTCCTCAAGAAACCACATCCAGACATTTTACCAAATACTTAGAGGGTGTGTAATGCTATTATAAAACCCTGAAACATAGAGATGAAATCATGCAAGAAAATCTATGGTAAAACCATCAATCAACACCTTGCAACACCCTCAAGGAATATACATCAAAACACTTTCTCAAACCTAACAACAGATAAAAGATTTATGGCTCAAAACATAGCAAAATAGTCATAATTCTCATATCTTTAAATAATGTGTAGTGAATTTCATAATAATCAAGGCCCAGTTATAAATCAACTTTATATCATGCAATTTGAGTAATAGGAGGCTTGGGTATCATGATTGAAGGAACCCAAAAATGAAACCCACATACCTTAGCTTGGGGATAAACTTGGTGAAGATTGGAGATGAAGACTTGAAGCTTGAAGAAGAACCTTGAAGAAGAACCTTAGATTGGGATGAGGGTTTGGGACTTGAATTTGGGAGTGAAAATATGACTTTTGAGTGAGTATTGGAAAATGTTTTAGGTAATATAAGGGTGAAATTTGGCTAAGTATAGGTAAAAACACATTTGAGAACACTTAGTCCCAGGACTTAGAAGTCTTGGACTGAATTAAAAAGCACAGTCCCAAAATACGCAGAGGCATGTCGCGTCCTCATTGGAAATTGCACCATGGGATTTTCGAATTTTGATACGGTTGCTCTAATATCAGGGTTAGACTCTTCTCCCCCTAATTTTGACCTCCTGAACAAGAATATGAAGTCATATTTTCACAATAACAAATGGATTAGTATATGGAATTTAAAATTCTCACATTTCCGAGGCACGTTTTCGGGCACTTTTTGGGGTCATTTCAATATCTTCCCATTGGGAATATTCATCCTCGAATGTAAAAAAGACATACAAGAAAAAAGTGATCATAATCAAATTAGCCCCAACAAGAATGCAACATCACATTTAAAACACCCTTTTGAAAATCACAACATACGTGTAAAATCATCATAACTTGCCAACTTAAATATGAATGCATATGAATGACATAGGGGCTGAAACATAAGACTTGAAATCACATAGGGGACTTAGAATTAGTACCTTATGCTTGAGTGGACTGGAAAATATAAGGATACCGCTCTTGCATGTCCACTTCGGCCTCCCATGTAGTACCGTCAACTTGTTGGTTCCTCCAAAGGACCTTATCGGATGTCATCTCCTCGTTCCTCAATCATTCACTTGCCTATCCAAAATTTGAAATGGAACCTCCTCATAAGTCAAGCTATCCTCAACAACCCCCATGACATCAAGAGGCACAATAGCAGTAGGATCACCAACACATTATCTCAACATAGAGACATGGAACACCGGATGAACCAAATTCATTTCACTAGGCTACTTCAATTCATACGCTACCTTGCCAATCCTCTTCAATACCTCATAAGGGCTAGCATATCTTGGACTCAGCTTCCCCTTTTTAGCAAAACAGACCACACCTTTCGTTGGAGAAACTTTCAAATATACCCAATCACCCATTTTGAATTCAAGGTCTCTTTCTCTCACATCGGCATATGATTTTTGACGACTTTAGGCTGTTTTCAACCTTTCCCTAATCATCCTCACCTTCTCAAGAGCCTCAATAACCAGATCCAGTGCCATTAAACCCACCTCTCCAACCTCAAACCACCCAACCGGTGATCTATAATATCTCTCATAAAGAGCCTAAAAAGGAGCCATACCGATGCTAGGGTGATAGCTTTTGTTGTAGGCAAACTCAATCAAAGGAAGATGGTCATCCCAAATACCCCTCAACTCCAATACACATGCCCTAAGCATATCTTCAAGGGTTTGAATGGTCCATTCGACTTAGCCATCCGTTTGAGGGTGGAAGGCTGTACTACGGTGAAGTTTTGTATAAAGACCCCCTTTGAAAAGACTTCCAAAAGTATGAAGTGAATTGTGAACGGCGATCTGATATGATGGACAAAGGAAACCCTAACATTGGCTATCCGTTTGAGGGTGGATGGCCGTACTATGGTGAACTTTCGTACCAAGACCCCTTTGAAAAGACTTCCAAAAGTGTGAAGTGACTTGTGAACCACGATCAGATATAATAGGTAAAGGAACCCCATGCAACCTTACTAACTCAAGGATGTACAACCTTGCATACTCTTAAACCCCATATGTGGTCTTAACCAGTAGAAAGTGAGCCGATTTCATCATCCTATCAACCACCACCTAAATGGAATCAAAACCTTTTCTAGTCTTGGGCAACCCAACCACAAAATCCATATTAATCACCTTCCACTTCCAAGTAGGAATCTCTATATCTTGGGTTAGGCCACCCGGCCTTTGATGTTCGGCTTTGACTTGTTGGCAACTATGGCAACCGAAAATGAATTAGGCAATGTCCCTCTTCATTCCTACCCACCAATACATATCCCTCAAATCTCTATACATTTTGGTGGAACTAGCGTGAATAGAGTCAGAAGAATTATGGGCCTCATCAAGGATTTTCACCCTTAAACCATCAATATAAGGCACACATAACCTACCTTGGTGCCTAAGGGCACCATCTCTACTTTAACCTCTTTTACCAAGGCCTTCAATTCAAACAAGGAGGAGTCAAGATCTTGTTTTACTATCACCTCATCAATTAACAAAGACTTAGACCCATCAATAATAATAATAATACCATCATCACCAACCTCTTCTAACCTAACACCCAATCTAGCCAATTAGTGCATCTCCCTAGCCATCTCTTTATCACCACCATCAAGATGAGCTAGGCTACCCATAGAAACCCTACTCAAATCATTAGCCACCACATTTGCCTTACCCAGATGATAGTGCACACTCATGTCCAGTCTTGAAGAAGTTCTAACCATCTCCTTTGCCTCAAGTTGAGATCCTTTTTAGTGAAGACATATTGGCAGCTCTTATGATCGGTGAACACATACACAACAACAGCTAACTCTAGATCATGCGTAGGGTAGTTCCTTTCATTTACCTTGAGTTGTCTAGAAGCATAAGTTATGACCTTACCATTTTGCATCAACACACAACCCAAACCAACTATAGATGAATCAAAATACACAACAAAACCCTCAAGCCCATCTAATAGAGACAATATAGGAGCGGACACAAGTCTACCCTTTAATGTTTGGAAGCTTCTCTCACATTCGTCGGTCTACACAAACTTAATCTTCTTCTAAGTCAATTTTTTCATAGGGGAAGCAACAGAGGAGAACCTATTGACAAACATGCTATAATAACCCGCTAGGCCCAAGAAGCTCCTAATATATGACGGTGTCAATGGTGTAGGCTAATTTCTAATCACACCATATGACCCAAGAATACAACCTCCTTCAACCAAAATTCACACTTGTCATATTTGGTATACAATTTCTCCTCTCTCAATCTTTGCAACACAACCCTCAAATACCTCATATGCTCCTCCCTACTGTGTGAATAGATAACAATATCATTAATGAAGACCACAACAAGGAAATCAAGGTAAGGTTTTAAGACCTATTCATTTGGTCCATGAAGATGGCCGGTGCATTGGTCAACACCAATGACAACAAAATATACTTATAATGCCCATATCTAGTCCGGAAAGTCATCTTAGGAATATCATATTCCCTCACCCTCACTTGATGATACCTGGAGCGAAGATTAATCTTAGAGAAGAAGCTAGCCCCTTGCAATTGGTCAAACAAGTCATCAATCCTTGGAAGAGGATATCTATTCTTGAGGTGACCATATTGAGTTGTCGGTAGTCAATGCACATTCTAAGTGACCCATCCTTCCTTTTCACAAACAACATCGGGGCACCCCAAGGTGATTGACTAGGTCTAATAAATCCTTTCTCCAACAAATCTTTCAATTGCTCTTTTAACTCCTTCAACTCCACAGGGGCCATACATTAAGGGGGAATGGAGATAGGTTGAGTATCGGGTAGGAGATCTATACCAAAATCTAATTCCCTTTCGGGAGGAACAACGAGAAGGTCATTTGGGAAGACATCAAGAAACTCATTTACAACCGGAACTAACTATGGAAGGGACTTAGGACTCCACATCTTTAACCCTCACAAGATGGTAAAGACAACCCTTAGAGATTAACTTATGGGCTTTAATGCACGAATGAATGTACCCTTGACCACCATATCTTGACTCTCCCAATCAAGGATGGGATCATTTGGAAATTGAAACTTGACCCTACAGGTTCTACAATCAATAGAAGCATAGTAGGCATACAACCAATCCATCCCAAGAATGATATCAAAATCTACCATTTCTAATTCAACAAGATGACAAGGCAACAACTTATGCAAAATGCAAATAGGACAACTTCTGTAAACTTTCCTAGAAATAATAGAGGCACCAATAGGAGTAGACACTTCATATGAATAATCCAATATCTCGAGGACAACATGGAAATTTTTAGCAATAAAAGGTTTAACAAACGAAAGAGTGGCACCCAGATCAATCAAACATACACATCAAAGTCAAAGATTTTCAACATATGGATAACAACATCGCGAATCTCACTAACCCCTTGCCTCCCATGTAGTGTATAGAACTGATTGGGCCTTAGGGCACCACCTTAAGGACTACCTCTACCTATTGGAATTACATTTGCACCCCGGCCCTTGCCACGGTTTGCTGGACAATCCACCCTTTCGTGACCAAGCTCCCCACAATCAAAGCATGAATTAGAACCCTTCAAACACCAGCCTCTATGATTCTTCCAACATGTAGGACACACATCAATGGGAACCACAACACCAACACCATGAAGCCTAGGGTGGTCATTGGCAAACACCTATTAGTAGCATGATGAGACCCTTGGCCTTGATGGAACCAATCACCCCTTTCGAACATACCTCCAAGATAGGCCCTCTTGTTCTCATACCCCCTTCTCTTCCTCAATTTCTCGTCCTCTATTTGCTCTAGGTCATCAACCGAGACATGTCCATGTCACTAATTAGCATGGCGGACTGGCATTCTTCACTTACCAAGTCAGACACCCCATCACAAACGTGTTCATTCTAGACCTAGGATCGGCCACCAAATGAGGAGCATATTTTGACTGATGATTAAAATTGAGGGCATACTCCCCCACACTCATCGCACCTTGTATCAAGTTCATAAACTCCACTAACTTAGCTTCCCTAAGCTCAAGAGGGAAAAATCGACTAAGTAAGGCTAATTTGAACTCCTCCCAAAGCACCACATTACCAATCCCCTTCTTACCCTTCCATTGGCCATTCTATGTTTGAGCTACCCCTTTGAGTTGGTAAGCCACCAACTCCGCTTTTTCATTCGGCCTAACAACGATAATAGATAAGATTTTGTAGACCTCATCAATGAACTCTTGTGGATCTTCATCCACCTTTGACCCATAGAATACCAGAGGATTCATTCTCATGAAGTCTATTACCCTGGCTCCCTAGGTAGTAGTATGAGGGGCTTGCGCCCCTTGATTGACTTGGTTGGCCGCAACTTGGGTAAGCATCGTGAGAACATCTCGGAGCTCACCATAGAGAGGTTGCTCCTCGAGAGTTTGGGCCCTTCATCCTCGAGTGTTTGGCATGATCTAGCAAAGCAAAGAACAATCATTAGGGTGAAAGACTTACCACAACTCTATAGCATGACTTAGAACATGAAGGAGGGAAACATTTCCTAAAATGTCTCATAGCCTTCTATTCGTAGTCATGGTGCACTTCACAACCATTAATAGGATTCTAATCGACACAGTGTGTTGGGCTCCGAGGATCTATCAATCTAGTGCTCTAATACCAAGGTTTTCACAACCCAAGCGTAGGGCATAGACGTGAAACGGCGAATGGAGAACCCAAAGGAACCCTAAACAAGCCTCTTAGAACATCATTACACATCCTTGGTTGTGGAAACAATGAATCAAGCATCAAGAGATAGTAAAGTGGGACAACCAGTGCTAAGAGAAAGCACTTTCATACCATAAACATCAAGAACAATAGCGTCAAGGCTCTTAGCACGGATACATAACATGTCCAACAAACACTTCTAATATATAGATAAGCGCTGGGGCCAAGACAAAGTAATCGGGCTCACCCTCATAGTCAAAATATACAATAAAGAAGAATGGCTCAATACATAATAAGAGAAACATAAACTAAGGTCCCCAAAGTGGAGGACTCACCAACTAGCTTGAGTAGTATCGAACTAGCTACATGGAGGACGAGGATGATCAACTTAGGCACCGGTTACTACATGGTGACATCATATGGGCGTAGAGTAAGCATTAGTACATTTGAGTGTGTTAAGGATGTAAGATGCAATGCAAAAAGAACTAGGTATCATAATCAAAATAAATACAATAGGCAATAGGCATAATATAACAATATGGCTTGTATGATCAATGCATAAGTAACACATGCTTATAGCTTATGCTCATATAGGATACCATATGTGTAGAAATAACAAAGCTAGATTTCTAAAGTACAAACCCCTTGGTAGGTTAGTAGTGATGTCATCCTATCACTTAGGTGGTGAAGTACTAACCCCTCACTAGGTTGGTGATGATGCCGCCCCATCATCCGGTGGGGAAGTACAAACCCTTCCTTAGTTTGGTGATAATGCCGCCCCTTCACCTAGGTGGAGAAGTACAAACCATTCCATGGGTTGATGAGTACAAAGCCCCATATAGATTAGTGGTGATGTCGCCCCATCACTAGGTTGAAAAGTACAAACCCTTCCCTAAGTTGATGAGTAAAAACCGCCATCTAGGTTAGTGATAATGCCGCCTCATCACTAGGTTGAGAAGTACAAACCCTTCCCTAGGTTAATGAGTACAAACCCTATCTAGGTTATCTGGATTCTTAGTGCCCCCGGATTGGGCATGGTCTAATGCAACACTTTATATAGAGTATATCATATAAATAAGCGTATTTCATCATCTATAGTCAATCATATCATATCTAATGCTTTGGAGCCCTAACTTTAGAAGAATCTACATCTAGACATTTTATTAAACACTTAGAGGGTGTGTAATGCTAGTATAAAACCATGAAATATAGGAATGAAATCATGCAAGAAAATCCATTGTAAAAGTATCAATCAACACCTTGAAACACCCTCAAGCAATATACACAAAAAACCCTCTCAAATCTTACAATAGATCAAAGATTTATAGCTCAAAACATAGCAAAACTGTCACAATTTCACATAGCTTTAACATAGTGTGCAGTGAATTTCATAATAATCAAGACCCATTTATAAATCAACTTTATATCCTGTAATTTGAGTAAAATGAGGCTTTGGTATCATGGGTGATATGAACCCATGAAAGAAACCCACATACCTTAGCTTAGAAATGAACTTGGTGAAGATTGGAGATGGAGGCTTGAAGCTTGAAGCTTGAAGGAGAACCTTAGCTTGGGATAAGGGTTTGGGACTTGAATCTGGGAGTGAAAATATGACTAAGTGTTTGAGTGAGTATTGGGAAATATATTGGGTAATATGAGGGTGAAATTTTGCAATGTATCGGTAAAAACATGTTTGGGAACACTTAGGCTCAAGACTTAGAAGTCTTGGACTGAATTAAATAAAAATTCCCAAAATAAGTAGAGGCGCGTACTGAGTTAAAAAAAAGTCCCAGAAAAACACGTTTGCGAATATTTCGGCCCAAGACTTAGAAGTCTCAAGCACTTTTTGGGGTTGTTTTGTCCTGGCCCCTAATCAAGGCCACTATATTACTGTTAAAACCACGTAAAATTGTGGGCACTAGGGAGGAACAAGTTTTTGGCGCCGTTTCTGGGGATTTAAAATTAGAAGTTGGTTAGTTTTCTGAGTTGTTTTGTTTTGTTGTGGCCACTGTGCGTGATCTTAGTCATGCTGTTTTTACAGGTATTTAGTTAGTATACTAGAGGAACAAGATTCTTTCTATTTGACTCATTGAGCAGGAAGATCTTGAGGATAATAAAGAAGAAGTTGAACTATTGGAAGGTAACGGTGGACCAAAGTCCATCGGAAGAACAGCAGCTCCTAGGCCAATCAACAATGTGGCAATCCCACGCACCACTAATGCCACTAGGTACTTTTAGAAGCTAGAGCTTTATGGTCATTGGGAACTCAAACAAACCATGGTTCCACTGGGCAGTTTATTGGGCTGCCACATGATGATCCACAGGTTCATCTTCAAAACTTCTTAGAGATTGTTGATACTTTCATCCCCATAGGGTTGAATAGAGACTATGTGAGAATGACCTTATTTTCCTTTTAACTACTGGGGGAAGCACGACAGTTGCTATAGATTAAGCCACCCAGCTCCTCACTTTTTGGGATGATTGGATAGAAAGTTACTAACATGATTCTTCTCATCTGGCAAGACAACGAAACTAAGGAGTGAGATTTTGAGATTTAGGCAAATACTTAGAGAAAATTTATATCAAGCTTGGGACAGGTTTAAACCTCTTCTCATTACTAAGATTCTTCTTGATTCTGCTACAGGTAGACAAGCACTGGAGAAGACATAAGATGAGTTATATGCTCTTCTCCATCGTATTGCACAAGGCCTGAGTCGAATAGAGGATTTAGCAAACTGATAGATCAGAAGCAGGATAACATGCTGGAGGTGGATTCACTAGCTGCATTGCAAGCCCATGTATCAGCAATGCAGAATATGATGACAACTCACTTCAATAGCTTATCTTTATGCCAACAACCAGTGCCAGTGAGTATGGTTCACTAGCTAGTTACGGTGAATATGGTACAATAACAGCAGAATAGTGGGTGCGATGTGTATGGAGGAGGAAACAACACTGCAAAATTTTGTGAAGCTAACCCTAAAGTGGTAAACTTTGTGGGCAATGCCAATAGAGGTGGGTATCAAGGTTTTGGTAACATTTATAGCCCAAATTGGAGAACTACCCAAACTTCTCTTAGGGTGGAAATTAGCATAATTAGGGACCGCCTTAGCATAGACCATAAGGTAGTAATGCATACTATAATAGCAAATGCAACAACCCGAAAAGCAGACCAACTCAAACAATATAACTGATAGTAAGGTGCTTAGACATTTTGGCAAATCCACAAAGGCAAGAGGATGACATCCATTAGAACAAAAAGGGCCTATAAAACCTAGATATGAAATTGGGGCAATTGGAAAGCATGGTAAATTTCAGGCCGCAAGGAGAGTTGCCAGGGAATGTTGACCCCAACCCCAAGCAAGTAAATACAATCAACACTAAAAGTGGTATACTGTTGGCTGAGTTGTTCCCAAAGAAGAGAGATGCAACTAAAATAAGCACTTCTTAGAGTGATAAGATGTCCAATCCAAACCCACCTAATGATGAAGTAATTCCAATGCCCCAGCTTCCTCCTTCCTTTCCTAAAAAGCTGAAAAACAAGAAAGAGGATAAGTGCTTTCAGAAGTTTATCGGGCTCTTGAAATCGGTACAGATTAACTTACCTCTTAGTGATGTTTTTCAGGGGATCTTGATCTGTACTAAGCATGCAAAGGATGTATTGGCCAACAAGAATGAATTGGATGAGTTCGAGACTATGGCACTCATGAAAGATTGCAGCTCCAAGATTCTAAATAAAGCTAAGATGCCAACCAAGTTGAACGATCTTAGGAGCATCATTATGCAAGTGTCAATTGGCAATTATTTGAATTCTAGAGGTTTGTGTGATATGGGTGCGAATATCAACCTCATGCCTAGTTCGATATTCTTGAAGCTTGGGCTTTGATATATAGGCCCACCACTAACTTGCTACAATTGGCGGGTCAGTCGGTGGCAAGACCGGATGGTGTTATAGAGGATGCTTTAGTCCAAGTGTGATCTCTCATCTTCCCTATGTACTTTGTCATCTTGGACATTGAACCTGACCCAGAGGTTCCATTCATTCTTGGACGCCCCTTCCTAGTAATAAGAGGGTCACGGATTGATGTTGCAGTAGGAAAACTCACCATGCGAGCCCATGATAAGGTAGAAGTGTTTGATGTGTATAAGGCCATGAATTTTCCCGTTGTATCTGAGGAATTCGTACGCATCATAGTGTTAAACATTTGTCAGCAAGCAAAGAAAGAAAATGATTTAAGAGTGATTTGTATTAACGAGCCTAGTGATAATACTGAAAGAGGTACCAACTGAGGTAAGATAAGGTGTTGACAATTTGGAGTCAGTGTTGATGATCTTCAATAGTGATGATATCACAGATTATGAGGAGACAATTAATGCTCTACGAGTTTCTTATGGTGTTAGGTGCCAAACTAAGCTAGATTTAGATTTGCATAATCAGGAGTTATCACCCACAAAGCCATCCATAGGAGACCCACCGGTGATAGATTTGATGGCCCTTACAACACATCTGAGGTATGAATTATTGGTAGCCAACAACACCTTGCCAGTTATAGTTGTTGTGAATTAGAATAAGGAGCAGTGAGCACCCTTGTAAGGGTGCTCAAATAGTTTAAGAAGGCAATCGAATGGACGATTGCAAATATAATTGGTATCCTCTCAGGTTATGCACACATAAAATCTAGCTGGTCGAGGATTACAGGCCGGGTATTGAGCACCAAAGGCACCTCAAGCATCCTATGAAAGAAGTTATATGCAAATAGATCATAAAAAAGTTTGATGCAGGAGCAGTCTACTCGATTGCTGATAGTGAATAGGTGAGTCTGGCTCAGTGCGTTCCAAACAAAGGAGGTATCATAGTGATACCAAATGCCAACAATTAGTTGATGCCACTGTGAACAGTCATAGAATGGAAGGTATCCATGGATTATAGAAAACATAATGTGTCAATATAAAAAGATCACTTCCCCATGCCAGTTATGGATCAGATGTTAGATCGACTAGTTGGAAAGTATTGGTATTGCTTCCTTGATAAGTATTCAGACTATAATTAGATCACCATTGCTTTAGAGGATAAAGAGAAGATGACATTTACATGCCCCTACAGAACCTTCGGATTCAAGAGGATTCCACTCGGGTTGTGTAACACCTCAACAACATTCTAGAGATGCATGATATCCATCTTTCTCAGACATGGTGGAAGAAATTATTGAAGTCTTTCATGGATGACTTTAGTGTGGTTAAAGACTCATTTGAGGATTGCTTAAAGCACCTACATGCTATTTTGATGCGAGTAGAGCCATCTAGTGCTAAATTGCAAAAAATGTCAATTCATGGTGAAGAAGGGTATTGTGTTAGGGCACAGGATATCTATCAAGGGGATCGAGGTGGACTGAGCTAAAATGGAGTTGATCGAGAAGCTTCCACCGCCTCTCTCAGTCAAGGGTGTGAGGAGTTTCTTGGGGCATGCAGGATTCTAACAAAAGCTCATAAAATACTTCTCTAAGATCACACACCCTTTGTGTAAATTGTTGGAGAAAGATCCTAAGTTCATGTTCGATGATTCTTACCTCAAAGCCTTTGAAGAGTTGAAGAGGAGGTTGATCTCAGCGCCAATAATTATATACTCAGACAGGTCCAAGCTCTTTGAAATCATGTGTGATGCAAGTGGGGTTGTTCAAGGTGTAGTATTGGGACAGTAGCAAGAGAAGATATTACATCCCATATAATACGCCAGCAAATCCCTAAATACAGCTCAGAAGAATTACATTGTCACTGAGAAAGAGTTACTCGCGGTAGTCTTTGCATTCGAAAAGTTTAGGTCATATCTTTTAAGGGCCAAAGTGGTGGTGCATGCGGACTGCTCAGCATTTAGATATTCGATGGATAGGTAGGATGCAAAGCCAAGGTTGCTGAGATGAGTGCTTCTCTTGCAAGAGTTCAACTTTGACTTCTATGATAGAAAAGAAGATAAAGAATCAGGTTGCAGATCATCTCTCTAGATTGAAAGATTGGCCAATGATAAAGCTTGATGATAGATTGGAGATCGATCATTTTGTTTCCAGATGAGAGAGTATTAGTTGTATCTCATGATTTCATACCTTGGTTTGCAGACTAAGCAAACTATTTGGCAAGTGATATCATGCCACCCGACCTGAACACACATCAAGATCAGAAGTTTATGTTTGATGTTAGGAAGTTCTTTTGGGATGATCCATACTTGTTCCATGTATATGTTGATCGAATTATTCATTGTTGTGTTCCTTAGGTTGAGATGATGAGCATACTTGAGGCATGCCACTCATTATTGGTGGGTGGGCATCATAGTGGAATTCGAACAACACACAAGATATTACAGTATGGATAATATTGGCCCACCATCCACCAAGATGCCTATGACTATGACAAAGCTTGTGATAGATGCTAAAGAGAAGGTGGAGTTTCCCTCAAACATGAGCTCCCTTTAAACCCCATTATAGTGATTGAGTTTTTTGATGTATGGGGGATAGATTTCATGGGACCATTTTTTAGCTCACATGGAAACAAGTACATCCTAGTTGCTGTGGGTTATGTATCGAAGTGGATTAAGGTCGTGGCTCTACCCAACAATGATGGAAAAAGTGTCACAACATTTCTACAAAAGAACATCTTCTCAAGGTTTGGCACCCTCGGGTAATCATTAGTGATAGAGTTTCTCACTTCTGCGATTGACTTTTCAAAGTTCTTCTTAAAGATTATGGAGTAAAACATGAGTTAGTGACACCTTATCATCCTCAGACGAGCGGGCAGGTAGAGGTGTCAAATAAGGAAATTAAACTAATTTTGTCCAAGTCCATGAATGCAAACCGGATATATTGGTCGCGGAAGTTGGATGACACATTATGGGCATTACGGCCAACAATCAAGACCCCTATACGCATGTCTCCCTACCAACTTGTCTTTGGGAAAGCATGTCACTTGAAACAGTGTGGGCGCTGAAGAAGTTGAATCTAAATTAGAATAATGCAGTAAACTCTAGGCTGTGCCAACTTAATTGGCTTGATGAGCTTCGATTTAAGGCAGCTGAGAGCTCAGACTTGTGCAAACAAAAAATAAAACTGCAGCATGTCCGTCACATAGAGAACCGCCAATTCGACCGGGGGACTTGGTGTTGCTCTATAATTCAAGACTGAAGTTATTTCCTAGAAAGCTGAAATCAATATGGATGGGACTATTTTGAGTAGCATGTGTCTTAGAGCGAGGGGCTATTGTGTTGGAGAGACGAAGTGGTAAACCTTCAAGGTAAATAGCCAAAGAATCAAGCCATACCTTGGAAATGTAGAAGAGATAATGATGGTGGAAGAATGGGATCTTGAGGAATTCTGAGTACTCAATCCATCTATATCGTGCCGCGACAATAAATCAGGCACTACTTGGGACGCAACCCAAGGTAGACACTGGCGCTTAGGTGCCCAAGTATACTTTTTGACCCCTATATGTTTTAGTTTGCTTTGATTTTTTGCATTGCATTGGGGAGAATGCACATCTTTTTTGAGTGTGGGTAGTTATAGGCCTCAGTGAAGTCTGAGTAGCTTGGGTCCACAACTACCCTAATTTTTGATCTCGAGGTCTTCTTGCCTGTGTTCTTTTTCCCCGTGGATATTTACCTTATGTTAAACCGACATATTAAGGATATTTTAGATAGCATTTGTAGCATGTTTTACCAATACTTGTGGCATAAAGCATGTTTTTGTGTTTTGTTTAAAAAATGATACCCACCAAAAATTTTGATTAGTAGTTAGATAGCAACCATGCATGTCTAGGTGTGTGTGAATGTTTGTTCTGATAAGTGAGGATTATTTGAGATCGAAAGCATGATCTGAGAGTCTTTTGTTGATAATGTATGCAGTGCCATGTGAGTGTGAGCCTAATTTTCTTGATTCATGTGTTTTGTCCTAATTCAGAACTTGCCCTGTTACTCTAAGTCAGATTGTAGATTAATTTGATTAGGAAAGGATCTTAGGCCTTTGTTCTTAGTAGTCCACTTAGCCTAAAATGACCAACCAAAACTATGATATATCCTTTGTTCCTAATGTTTGAGCCTAATATGTACCTATTCTTTGAAACACCTGATTAACCTAGCCTTGTTAGTTGTAAACTTAAAAAATTGGCCCTGGTTCTTCCTTGAATATTGTGCATCTTGACTGAGGTAAAAAGTCTAAGTTAGGGTTGCTACCAAAAGTGGCCCTATTTTTGAGGACGAATATTGTGCACCTCAATATAGACCAAAAGCCTAATCATGCACTCGGTGCGAGAAAAATAAGTGATGCCTTAGTTGTGAGCTAAAAAGCAAAATGAAGAGTAAAAACAAGGCAAAAGCCTTAAAAAGTGAAAAGAAAGCACCTAGAAAATCTTGAAAATAGGAAAAAAGGGAGAATAAAGTGGAAATAACAAAGTTGGTAGGACAAAAGTATAGAAAAACATAGTGTCAGGGAGGGCATTTAGTCACTATGTTCTCATAATATCATGCCAAAACACCCTCAGCCTACGTTACAAGCCTAGAATGTCCTAAAGTGATCCTAGTAAAGTTAGTTGAATGTCCTAATAATGAGTATAAGGGCAAGCTATGGTATTAGGCATGATGTATGAATATCTTTTGTGAGATCGAGTGATTTTGCATAATCCCAAGGGTATACATGAAAACATTATTGAGAGTCAAATATGAGAATTCTTTCTGTGAGGGCACTTGCATTATATTGTTAGCACTAGACTTTTTTAATCATTGTGGATTCTTGATAGTACCTTGCTTGTCATAGTTGTGTTGTCACATGCCCCAGTTTGTATTGGTTTGCTAGATAGCTATCTGATCCTATGTTGAAAAGTTGATGTGGGTGTCTGAGTTTGAGATTTATGTGATGTATGTCATTGGGTGGTGGTCTGTGTGTTACTGTATTATCTATATAGATAGAGTCCTCCGCTTGAGGACAAGCAACAATTTTAAGTTGAGGGTGTTGATATGCTGCCAAAATACGACACTTTTGATGCTTAAAACTTGGAATGTTTTTGTGTTCTCAATGCGACGTTCGTTGGTTTTATGTGTTTTTTTGTTTATATTTGCAGGATTATAGGTTGGACTAGATTTTGGGGAAAATTGCAGAAGTTGCTGATTTTTGTTGTTATATGGGATCCTTTACAAGCAGTAGATTATTTTATGGGTCGTAGGGTGGTTTCGTGAACAATTCCAGTGAGGGGCTATTTTCTGAAGTTTATTCTATGAATATGCAAATAAGCCATAGAAGGTTTTATGAGTCATAAAAAATGG
>JAPFFP010053849.1:0-29503 GCA_026153255.1 Solanum medicagineum | reverse complement strand
CTATAGAGTCGGTTCCAGTGGTAAATGAGTTTCTTGATATCTTTCCAAATGGCCTTGTCGGTGTTCCACCAAAAAGGGAAACATATTTTGGTATAGATCTCCTCTCCGATACTCAATCCATTTATATTCTCCCTTATCGTATGGCCCCAGCGGAGTTGAAGGATTTGAAGTAGAAATTGAGGGACTTGTTGGAGAAGGATTTTATTAGGCCTAGCCAGTCACCTTGGAGTGTACCGGTGTTTACGAAAAAGAAGGATGGGTCTCTTAGAATGTGTATTAACTACCGACAACTTAATAGGGTCACCATCAAGAATAGGTATCTTCTTCCAAGAATTGATGATTTGTTTGACCAATTGCAAGGGGATAGACATTTCTGTAAGATTGATATTTGGTCCGGGTACTATCAAGTGAAGGTGAGGGAGTGTGACATTCCCAAGATGGCCTTCCGCACTAGGTATGGGCATTTTGAGTTTATTGTGATGTCCTTTGGGTTGACCAATGCATCGACTATCTTCATGGATCTTATGAATAGTGTCTTCAAAACCTAACTTGATTCGTGTATTGTGGTATTCGTTGATGATATTTTGATCTATTGTCATAGTGAGGAGGAGCATGTGGGTCATTTGAGGGTACTGTTGTAAAGATTGAGGGAAGAGAAGCTGTATGCTAAGTATGAGAAGTGTGAATTTTAGTCGAAAGAAGTTGCCTTTTTAGGTCATGTGGTATCGGGGGATGGTATTAAGATAGATCCTAAAAAGATGGATGTGATTAGGAATTGGCCTAGAAAAGCCCTTCGAATATTAGGAGCTTTTGGACTTAGTGGGTTTCTATCGGAGGTTTGGTAATGAGTTCTCTTCTATTGCTTCTCCCATGACAAAGTTGATGACAAAGGTGGATCTATTGATTGGTCATTTTTTCCACAAAAGAAAGCCAAATTTGTGTGGACCAGTGAGTGTGAAAGGAGTTTCCAAAATTGAAAGATAAGCTTGTGTCCACTCCTATATTGTCACTATCGGAAGGACTAGAGGGATTCATTGTATACTGTGATGCTTCTCGGGTTGGTTTGGGTTGTGTGTTGATGCGATATGGTACGGTGATAACCTATGCTTCTAGAAAACTCAAAGTGCATGAAAAGAATTATCCTACCCATGACCTTGAGTTAGACGCCGTTGTATAAATTTGGCGTCACTATTTGTATGGGGTGCATGTTAAGAGTCTCTAATATGTCTTCACTCAAAAAGACTCAACTTGAGGCAAAGAAGGTGGTTGGAACTTCTTAAGGACTATGATATGAGTGTGAATTATCATCCCGGTAAGGCTAATGTTGTGGCAGATGCTTTGAGTAGGGTGTCTATGGGTAGGTTAGCTTATGTTGGTGATGGTGGTATAGGGGTGGCTAGGGAGGCCCATCGGTTGGCTAGATTGGTAGTTAGGTTGGAAGAGGGTGTTGATGGTGGTGGTGTTGTTTTTGATGGTTCTAGATCTTCATTGGTTGAGGAGGTAAAAGCTAAGCAAGATTTTGACTCTTCCTTGTTAGAATTGAAGGCCTTGGTGAAAGGGGGCAATGTGGAGGTTTTCTCCCAATGGGGAGATGGTGCCCTTAGATACCAAGGTAGGTTGTGTCTGCCTTGTGTTGATGGCTTGAAGGACAAGATTATTGATGAGGCTCATGGTTCTTCTTACTGTATTCACCCCGGGTCTACTAAGATGTATAGATATTTGAGAGAGATGTACTGGTGGGGAGGCATGATAGGGACATTGCCATACTTGTATCCGGTTGCTATAGTTACCAACAAGTCAAAGCCGGACACCAAAGGCCGGGTGGCCTAACCCAAGACATAGAGATTCCTACTTGGAAGTGGGAAGAGATTAATATAGATTTTTTGGTTGGGTTTTCCAAGACTAGAAAGGGGTTTGATTCCATATTGGTTGTGGTTGATAGGATTACAAAATCAGCTCACTTTCTACTGATTAAGACTATATATGGGGCTGAAGATTATGCGAGGTTGTACATTCATGACTTCATGAGGTTGTATGGGTTCCTTTGTCCATCATATAGGATAGTGCTGCACAATTCAGTTCACGCTTTTGGAGGTCCTTCCAAAGAGGTCTTGGTACCAAGGTAAAGCTTAGTATGGCCTTTCACCCTCAAACGTATTGGCAAGCTGAAAGAACTATCCAAACACTTGAGGACAGGCTTAGGGCTTGTGTATTGGAGATTAAGGGTAGTTGGGATAATCATTTTCCATTGATTGAGTTTGCATGTAACAATAGCTATCATTCTAGCATCGAAATAACTCCTTTTGAGGATCTCTATGGTAGATGTTGTGGATCCCTGGTTGGGTGGTTTGAGGTTGGAGAGATGAATTTCTTGGGACTAGATCTGGTTGTGGATGCTAAGGAGAAGGTAAGGATGATTAGAGAAAGGTTGAAAATAGCCCAAAGCAGGCAAAGGTCTTATGCCGATGTGAGAAGGAGGGAGCTTGAGTTTAAGGTTGGTGATTGGGTCTATTTGAAGGTGTCACCCATGAAGGGTGTGGTTCATTTTGGTAATAAGGGTAAGTTAAGCCCTAGATATGTGAGTCCTTATATGGTGATGACGAGGATTGGTAAGGTGGCCTACGAGTTAGATTTGCCTAGTGAAATGGAATTGGTTCATCTGGTCTTTCATGTGTCTATGTGGAGGAAGTGTGTGGGTGATCCTAATGCCGTTGTGCCTCTTGATGTTGTGGTGGTAGTTAGAGATAACGCGACATATGAAGAGGTTCCAATAGAGATGTTGGATAGCCAAGTGAAAAGGTTGAGGAACGAAGATGTTGCTTTCGTTAAGGTCCTTTAGAGGAACCAACAAAGTCGAAAGTGCTACTTGGGAGGCTGAAGCGGATATGCAAAAGCGGTACCCCTATCTTTTCCATCATACTCAATCCTAAGGTACTTAAGTCTTCTATGTGATTTCATGTCTCATGTTCCAGCCCCTAAGTCATTTGCATACATGCATGTTCACATTGACAAAGTTTATGGTGATTTTACACTTATGTTGAGATTTTGAATATGATGTTTTAAGTGTGTTGTTACATTCTTGTTGGGGCTGATTTCTTCATGATAACTCTTCTCATATACGTTTCTTTGAAATTCGGGGACGAGTGTTCCCAAGGGGGAGATATTGAAACGACCCAAAAAGTGCCCAAAAATGTGCCTCGAAAGTGCCTGGAATCGTAATTTTCATATATCTCAAAATTCATGTACGATATTGAAAATCCAACTTCATATTCTTGTTCAGGAGGTCAAATTGAGTGGGGGAAGGGTCTAACCCCAATTTAAGAGCAACCGTAGCAAAATTTGGAAATTGCAAAAATGTGATTTCCAGAGAAGATCTGTGCCCCTGGCGCGACGCGCCAAGGGTGCGCTACAGTGTATTTGTGCACTGTTTTTCTTGTCTGGTCCAACTATTTTAGGTCTTAGGCCTAAGTGTTCTCATATGTGAAACTACCTATACTTAGCCTTATTTCACCTTCATATCATTCAAGACATTCCCAAATACACTCTTCTCAAACACTTAGACAATATTTCATCTCCAAATTTCAAGTCTCAAAACTCATTTGTATTCTAATGTTATCATTCAAGCTTCAAGTCTCCGTCTACAATCTTGATCAAACTATTCTCCAAAGTCAAGGTATGTGGGTTTCTTTCATGGGCTCCTTTCACCCATGATACCCAAGCTCTCTTTTACTTAAACTTACATGATTTAAAGTTGATTTACTCATGGGTCTTACTTATTATGAATTTCACTGCACCACTATGTTGGGGTTTCATGAAAGTATGGTTGTTTTAGCATGTTTTGAGCTATGAATCTAAGATCTATTATGAGATTTGTTGAACGGTGTTGATGTATATTACTTAAGGGTGTTACCAAGTATCTATTGATTGTTTTAGACTAAATTTTCTAGCATGATTTCACTCTTGAATTGCATGATTTTACTATAGCACTACACACCCGCCAAGTATTTGATAAAATGTTCGGGGTATGATTTTCTTGAGAAATTGAAGGTCCAATGCATGCTTTATTAGTTGAATGACTATATGATGATGAAAGGAATATATGTATATGGTATTACCTCTATAGTGTTGGGAATTGACCAAGCTTCACTCGGGAGGTTATAGGCCTAGGTAACCTCATTGAGGGGTTTGTACCTCGATCACCTCGCTCAGGAGGTGGTAGGCCCGTGCAACAATGTTGAGCGGTTTGTACCTTGATAACCACGATGGGGGGTTTGTAACCATCAACCATGTTAGGGGGTTTGTACCTCATCAATCTATTGAGGGGTTCGTACCTCATTCGCCTCTCCACTGGGGTGTTAGGCCTTGGATATGCACTATTAATGGTCTCTCCTTACACATGTATTATGTAATATATAAGTATAATTTTGCTTCAAACATCATTCATACATGCCATATTGCTATATGCTTATTTATTGCCTATGTTATGCATTTTGTTTATGGTGCTTGTCACTTGTTGTTGCATTTGACATAGTACATTCAAACATACTAGCGTATACGCTATGCTTATATAATGTCACCATGTAGGAACTGGAGCCCCACTTGATCATCCTCCTCCACGTGGATACTACGATGTCTCTCAAGCTCTTCGGTAAGTCCTCCATTTCGGGGATGATGTTTATCATCTCATACTATGTTCTAAGACTATCTTTCTTTTATGATATGTTGACTATGAGGGTGAGCCCGATAGTTTGTCTTGGCCCCCGCTAAGTATATAAGTTTTAGAGGTATTGTTGGACATGCTTTGTTTTATGCTATAAGCTTGGACTCTCTCTTGACTCTTGATGTTTATGATATGAATGTTGTCCTTTAGCCCCGTTTATCCCTATTTACTACCTGTTGTATTTTATTGCTTCCGCGACCAAGGATGTATATTGATATGTTAAGAGGCTTGCTTGGGGTACCTTCGGGTTCCACATGTGCCGTGTCACATCTAGGCCATAGGCTTGGGTCGTGATTACCCCCCAACAATGTGTGGTCTACTTGCAACACCATACATACATTTTTTGAATTCAATGCATACATGTAAGCCTTAATCATCATAAAGTCACTTGACTCATAAACCATGTAATAGATTATCAATAACTTGAGAATCCATGTCAAGACATTTTATCAAACACTCGGTGGGTTCATAATGCTTGGTCAAAATAATGCAATTCAAGAGTGAAATAATATGACAAAACTCAATGTAAATCAACCCACCAACAAATAGTAAAAGCCTCATGTAGGGTACCTTGAAATCCCTCATCAAATCTCATAATAAATCATAGTTTCATAGCTCAAAACATGCATAGTCTGCATAGGTACAACCAATTCATAGTATAAGCTTGAAATAGATAAACATGCATAATAAATCAATATTTCATAAAACCCCAATATATTTTATAATCAAAATCCATAATAAGAGATACCCATAGATGATACAACTTGAAAACATTCATATTTCGTAAAAAGGAGGATTGGGCTCCATGGGTGAAAGGACCCAATGGATGAAACCCACATACCTCAAACTTGGGGATTCCTTGATGTAAACTTGGAAGGAGGCTTGGAGCTTGGATTGAGTTCTTAGATCCAATGTGAGCTTGAAATCCTTGGATTTGGATGGGAATTTTGATGAAGTGTTGGAGAGGTTTTAGAGAGGGTTTTTGAGTGATATAGAGTTGAAAAATGGCTAAGTATGGGAATTTTTCACTTGTAAATGCGCATGGGGCCATGACCCCAATGTCTTTACGCCGAAATAGAAAATTAAGGAAAAACCAACACTAGTTCGGGACGAGTCCGCGTCGCAGACCAAACGCGTAAAACCACTATTTTCTGAAAAAATTGCGAAAATTATTTTTCGCTACGGGTCCTTTAAAATCAGGGTTATACCCATTTCTCACTCAATTTTCCTCCTAATCAAGAATATGAAGTTGGATTTTCGATATCATGCACGAATTTTGAGGTATAAGGAAATTACGATTATGGGCATTGCGAAGAACATTTTGGGGCATTTCAATATCTCCCCCTTGGGAACATTATCCCCAAATGTAAAAGAAGAATGCATAAGAGAAGTAATCATGAAGATTTCAGTCCAACAAGATTGCAACAAATGCACCTTAACATTATTTTCAAAAATATCCTCAGTAACGTCCAAAAATAACCATAAACTTGTTAGCATAAACATTAATGCATGCAACATGACATGAGGGTTGAAACTTAATACTTGAAATCATATAATTAGTACCTTTGGCTATAGTAGAGCAGAAGAGATATGGATATCACTTTCTCATGTCCGCCTCGGCTTCCCATGTGGCTCTTTCAACTTTTTGATTCCTCAAAAGGACCTTGACGGAAGCTACATCTTTGTTTCTTAACCTCTTCACTTGTCTATTCAAAATATCCACCGATACCTCCTCATAAGTCAAATTATCTTCTACAACATCCAAGTGTACTATAGCACTTGGGTCACCCATACACTTTCTCAACATGGATACATGGAAGATCGGATGAACCAATATTCATCTCCATAGGCAACTCCAACTCGTATGCAACCTTACCAATTCTCCTCAAAACTTTATAAGGACCTACAAACCTTGGCCTTAATTTTACCTTCTCACCAAACCGAACTACACCCTTCATGGGTGAGACTTTCAAGTAGACCCAATTACCAACCTTAAACTCCAGATCTCTTCTCCTCACGTCAGAGTAGGACTTTTGTCTAGTTTGGGCCATTTTCAATCTCTCCCTTATCAACCTTGTCACAACCCAAGCCATGGGCCTAGATGGGACATGGCAAATTGGAACCCGAAGGGACCCTAACAAGCCTTTTAGCATATCAATCACACATCCTTGGTTGCGAAGCAAAGTAAACAACATCAAGAAAGTGTAAACAAGGTTAAAGGGACTAAGGGAAGTCTTTAATAGCATGAATCATCAAAAGAGTCAAAGCTCAAGCATAATTACATCACTTGTCCAACAACACCTCTAACATAGATTGGGTGGGGCCAAGACAACTTTCCAGACTCACCCTTTTAGTATCAAAGTTCAACATAAAGAAATAGTTATAGTAAGAGTACAAAACTAGTGTCCTTGAACTTGATGGCTCACCAATAGCTTATCTTCAAGATAATCAACTAGCCATAGGAAGGATGATCGTACGGGGATCCAATTTCTACATGGTAACATTATGTAGGCATAGAGTATGCATTAGTATGTTTGGATGTACTAAGTATATGGGATGGAATGCAACAAGAGATAGCCAACATAATCAAAATGCATATACATACAAAAGAGATAGTATATTGGAAACATGACATGCATGGTAAATGCTTGAAGTAAAACATCCTTATATAGAACATAATTCATGTGTAGGAAGAGTCCATCATTATAGCCCAAGCAAACTAGTACGTGGAATCCAAGGCCTACCACCCTCTTGGGAGGCGATGGAAGTATCTATCCCTCAATTGGTAGTATGGGCATATCACCCCCCGACAAGGTGATTGAGGTATATACCCCTCAATTGTTAGTACGGGCATAGCACCCTGACAAGGTGGATGAGGTTTATGCCCCTCAACATGGTAGTACAGACATAGCACCCCCCGACAAGGCCATTGAGGCATAGCACCCCCCTCAACAAGATGTGATCAACTTGCAACACTATAGATACTTTTCATGAAAATAACACAAACATACATTCCTTTTATTATCATAAAGTCACTTGATTAATAAGCCATGCATTAGACCATCATTAGTTCAAAAATTATTAACCAGACATTTAATCAAACATTTGACGGGTGTGTAATTCTTGTTCAAAATCATGAAATTCGAGAGTGGAATTATGTGAGAAAACTTAATGTAAATCAACCCAGCAACACTTGGTAATACCATCATGCAAGACACATAGAAACCCCTCATCAAATCTCATCATAGATCATAGATCCATAGCTCAAAACATGCTTAAACAATGAACATTTTATGACAACCCCAACATAGTTTATATTCAAATTCATAATAAGAGATACCCATAGATAAATCAACTTGAAAACATGTAATTTGTGTAAAAAGGAAGGTTGGGCACCATGAGTGAAAGGACCTAATGGTTGAAACCCACATGCCTCAACTTTGGAGATTTTCTTGATGAAGATTTGAATGAGAACTTAAAGCTTGAATGGAATTCTTGAGATACGGAATGAGTTTGTGACACTTGATATTGGATGAAATGTTTGGATAAGTGTTTGAGAGGGTTTTGGGGAAAGTCTTGAATGATATAGTATTACAAAATGACTAAGTATAGGTGTTTTTACACATAGGAAAGCTTAGCCACTAGATCCAAAAGCCCTTGGCAGAAATAAGAAAACTAGCAACAAAATACACTACTCCGCGACGGCTCCGCGTCGCGGAGCTAACACGCACCCCTACTGATTTGTGCAAACTTGGGAAAATTAAATTTTGCTACGGTTGCTCTATAATCAAGATTATACCTGTTTCCCACTCAATTTAGCCCCCCATTCAATAATATGAAGTGGGATTTTCAATATCATGCATGGATTTTAAGATATGAGGAAATTTCGATTATAGGCATTTTCGAGGCATATTTTCAGGTACTTTTTGGGGCATTTCAGTATCTCCCCATTGGTAATATTCGTCCTCGAATGTCAAAGAAATGTACACAAGAAGAGTAATCATGGAGAAATCAGCCCCAACAAGAAGGAAATAATGCACTTGAATACCATTTTCAAAAATATCAACATAAGTGTCAAAAATCACCATAAACTTATCAACATAAACATGAATGCATGCAAATGACATAAGGGTTGATACATAAGACTTGTAATCACATAAGGGACTTGAATTAGTACCTTAGGCTTAAGTAGAATGGAAGATATTAGGATATCACTTTTGCATGTCCGCCTCAGCTTCACATGTGGCACTCTCAACTTGTTGATTCTCCAAAGAACCTTGACGGAAGCTACATCCTTGTTCCTCAACCTCTTCACTTTTCTATACAAAATTTCTACCGGAACCTCTTCATATGTTAAATTATCTTCAACAAAACCCACAACATCAAGAGGCACAATAGCACTAGGGTCATCCACACATTTTCTCAACATAGACACATGGAAGACCGAATGAACCATATTCATATCATTGGGCAACTCCGACTCATAGGCCACCTTACCAATCCTCCTCAACAATCTATAAGAACCCATAAATCCTGGACTTAATTTAGCCTTCTAACCATAACAAACCACACCCTTCATGGGCGAGAATTTCAAATAAACCCAATCACCAATCTTAAATTCAATGTACCTTCTCCTCACATTGACATAGGACTTTTGTTGGCTTTGGGCTCTTTTCAACCTTTCCCTTATCATTCTCACCTTCTCCATAGCCTCCATAACCAAATCCAGGCCTAACAAAGCCATCTCCCCTACCTCAAACCATCCAACTGGGGACCTACAAAGTCTACCATAGAGAGCCTCAAAAAGAGCCATACCAATGCTTGAATGATAACTATTTTTGTAAGAAAATTCAATGAGTGGAAGGTGATCAGCCTAACTACCGTTAAACTAAAAACACAATCCCTAAGCATATCCTCAAGAGTTTGGATAGTTATTTTTACTTGGCCATCCGTTTGAGGGTGAAAGGTCGTACTAAGCTTTATCTTGGTACCAAGACCTCTTTGGAAGGACCTCAAAAAGTGAGAAGTGAATTGAGCACCACAATCTAATATGATAGACAAAGGCACCCCATTTAATCTAACCAATTCATGAATGTACAACTTAGCATAATCTTTGACACCATAAGTAGTCTTAACCGGTAGGAAATGAGCTTACTTTCTCATTCTATCAACCACAACTCAAATGGAGTCAAAATGTCTTCTAGTCTTAGGTAACCCAACCACAAAATCCATGTTAATCTCCTCCCACTTCCAAGTAGGAATCTCCATGTCTTGGGCTAGGCCACCCGACCTTTGATGTTCGGCTTTGACTTGTTAGCAATTATGGCAACCGGATACAAACATAACAATGCCTTTCTTCATGCCACCCCACCAAAACACTTCCCTCAAATATCTATACATCTTTGTAGAACAGGGGTGAGTAGAATAGGAAGAATTATGAGCCTCATCAAGAATCTTCTCTTTCATGTCATCCACACTAGGAACACATAACCTACCTTGGTACCTAAGGGCACCATCTCCCCCTTGGGAGAAAACCTCCATCTTACCATCTCTCTCCAAGGGCTTCAGCTCTAACAAGGCCTTCACCTCCTCAATTAATGAAGATTTAGATCCATCAACCACCACTACTCCACCATTATGATCCTCCTCCAACCTAACTCCCAAACTAGCCAACCGATAGACCTCGGTAGCCACTTCTTTGCCACCATCATCAATATGTGCTAGGCTACCTGTAAACACCCTACTCAAAGCATCGACCACAATGTTAGTCATACCGGGGTGATAATGAACACTCATATCATAATCCTTAAGAAGCTCTAACCATCTTCTTTGTCTCAAGTTGAGATCCTTTTGGGTGAACACATATTGGAGACTCTTATGATTAGTAAACACATCAATATGCACCCCATACAAATAGTGACACCAAATGTTCAAAGCAAATACCACGATGGCCAATTCAAGATCATGGGTAGGATAATTCTTTTCATGCACATTAAGTTGTCTAGAGGCATAAGTTATCACTTTACCATTTTACATCAGAACATAACCCAAACCAATTTTTGAAGTATCACAATACACAACAAACCCTTCTAAATCTTCCGGTAGAGACAAGATAGAAGCGGAGACAAGCTTATCTTTCAAAGTTTGGAAACTCTTTTCACACTCATCGGTCCACACAAATTTTGCCTTCTTTTGGGTGAAATTAGTCACTAGGAAGAAATAGAAGAGAACCCATTCACAAAAGTCAGTTAGTAACCCACTAAGCCCAAGAAACTTCTAATGTTCGATGGAGTCAAAGGTCTAGGCCAATTTATAATTACTTTGGTATTCTTAGGATCCACCTTAATACCATCACCTGACACCACATGACCTAGAAAGGCAACCTCTCTCAATCAAAACTCACATTTTTCTTAATTGGCATACAACTTCTCCTCCCTCAAGATTTATAACACCAACCTCAAGTAATCCACATGCTCCTCCTCACTATGAGAATAGATCAAGATATCATAAATAAATACCACCACAAACAAATCAAGATAGGATTTAAAGACCCCATTCATAAGATCCTTAAAGATAGCCGGTGAATTAGTCAAACTGAAGGACACAACCACAAACTCATATTGTCCATACATAGTATGGAAATCCGTCTTGGGAATTTCACACTCCCTAACTTTCACTTGGTGATACCTGGATCAAAGATCAATCTTAGAGAATAAAACCACCCAAAAAGTGCCCGAAAATGTGCCTCGGGAGTGTTTGGAATTGTAATTTCCATATATCTCAAATTTCATGTGTAATATCAAAAATTCGACTCCATATTCTTGATCAAGGGGTCCAATTGAGTGGAAAATGGGTCTAACCCTGATTTTAGAGCAACCGTATAAAAATTCAAAAATTCTAAGTTGGCAAAAAACAGTGAATTAGTTCGGTCTAAGGATTTTGGGTCTTGGGCCTAAACCTCCCCATATGTGAAAATACCTATACTCAGCCTTGTTTTACCCTCATATCATTGAAGACATTCCCAAATACTCTCTCAAGCACTTAGAAAATATTTTATCTCCAAATTTCAAGTCCGAAGACTCATCCGTATCTTAAGGTTCTCAGTCAAGCTTCAAGTCTCCATCTCCAATCTTATTCAAGGATTCTCCAAAGTCAAGGTATGTAGGTTTATTTCATGGGTTCCTTCGAACCATGATACTTAAGCTTCCTTTTAAATAAATTGCATGATTTAAAGTTGATTTAATGATGGGTTTTACTTATTATGAATTTCACTGCATACTTTGTTAGGGTTTCATGAAAGTATGGTTGTTTTAGTATGTTTTGAGCTATGAATGTAAGATCTATTATGAGATTTGATGAAACTACTCCAAAAAGTGCCCAAAAATGTGCCTTGGAAGTGCCAGAATTGTGATTTCCATACATCTCAAAATCCGTGCGTGATATCGAAAATCCGACTTCATATTCTTGTTCAAGGGGTCTAATTGAGTAGGAAATGGGTCTAACCCCGATTCAATAGCAACCATAGCAAAATTTGAAAATCCCAAAAATGCAATTTCCAGAGATGATCCGCGCCCCTGGAGCAACGCGCCAAGGGCGCTCTACAGTGTATTTTGTGCACTATTTTTCTTGTACGATCCAAGACTTTTGGGTCTTGGGCCTAAGTGTTCCCATGCATGAAAATGCCTATACTTAGCCTTATTTCACCCTCATTCAAGACATTCCCAAAATACACTCTCAAACACTTAGATAATTTTTCATCTCCTAAATTCAAGTCTCAAACTCATCCAGATTCTAAGGCTCTCATTTAAGCTTTAGGTCTCCATTTCCAATCTTCATCAAGTTATTCTCTAAAGCTAAGGTATGCGGGTTTATTTCTGGATTCCTTTCTCCCATGATACCCAAGCTCTATTTTACTCAAAATTGCATGATTTAAAGTTGATTTACTCATGGGTCTTATCTATTATGAATTTCATAGCACACTATGCTGGGGTTTATGAAATTGTGAATATTTTAACATGTTTTGATCAATTAAACCAAGATCTATTGAGAGAGTTGATGAAGAGTTTTGATGTATATTGCTTGAGGGTGTCACCAAGTATCTATTGATAGCTTTACATTGAATTTTCTAGCATGATTTCACTGTTGAATTGCATGGTTTTACACTAGCACTACATACCCGCCAAGTGTGTGATAAAATGTCTAGTTATGATTTATTGAGGAATTGAAGGTCTAATGTATGTCTTATGAGTTGAATGACTTTATGATGATGAAAGAAATATAGGTGTATGATGACGAAAGGAGTGTATGTATGTGATATTATCTCTATAGTGTTGGGGGTGACCAAGCCTCACTCGGGAGGTTGTTTGCCCGGGTAACCTTGTTGAGGGATTTGTACCTCGACCACCTCGATCGGGAGGTGGAAGGCCCGTGCAACCTTTTCAAGGGGTTTGTACCTTGATAACCTTGTTGGGGGGTTTGTACCTGATCAACCATGTTGCGCTATTTGTACCTCATAAAACTCATGAAGGGGTTTGTACCTCATGCGCCTCTCCATGGAGGTGGTAGGCCTTGGGTTGCACTAATAGTGATCACTCGTTACACTTGTATTATGTTCTATATATATATATATATATAAGCATGATTTTACTTCAAGTATCATTCATACATTCCATATTGTTATATGCTTATTCGTTGCCTATGTTATACATTTTGTTATGGTGCTTTTGAGTTCTTGCATTGCATCCTACATATTTAGTGCATTCAAACGTACTAACGCATACTATATGCCTCATGAGGTCTCAATGTAGGAATTGGAACCCCTCTTGATCATCCTCCTTCACGTGGCTAGTATGACATCCCTCAAGCTCCTTGGTGAGTCCGCTATTTTAGGGACGAGTTTATGATCTCATTCTATGTTTTAAGACAATCTTTCTTTCATGTTAATGTTGACTATGAGGGTAGGTAGCTTTTCTTGGGCCCCCGCTAAGTATCTAAGTTTTAGAAGTGTTTTTTGACATGTATGTATTATGCTTTGAGCTTTGACTCTCTATTGACTCTTGATGATTATGATATGAAAATTGTCCCTTAACCCCATTTGTACCTATCTACTATCTCTTATTGTATTTCATTGCTTCCGCGACCAAGGATGTTTGTATGATATGTTAAGAGGCTTGTTTGGGGTTCCTTCGGGTTCCCCATTTTCCGCCCTAGGCTTGGGTTGTGACATTTGATGAAGGATTTTGATGTATATTGTTTGGGAGTGTTACCAAGTATCAATTGATGGTTTTACATTGAACTTTCTAGCACTACACATCCGCCAAGTGTTTGATAAAATATTCGGTTATGATTCTCTTGAGGAATTGAAGGTCCAATGCATGACTTATGAGTTTAATGGCTATATATGATCATGAAAGGAATGTATGTCTATGATATTATCTCTATAGTGTTGGGAATTTACCAAGCCTCACTCGGGAGGTTGTTGGGCCGGGTAATCTTGTTGAGGGCTTTGTACCTCGATCACCTCGCTCGGGAGGTGGTAGGCTCGTGCAACCATGTCAAGGGGTTTCTACCTTGATAACCACGTTGGGGTGTTTGTACTCCATCAACCATGTTTGGGGGTTTGTACCTCATCAACCATGTTCGGGGGTTTGTACATCATCAACCAATTGAGGGGTTCGTACCTCATTCGCCTCTCCAAGGGGGTGGTAGGCCTTGGATATTCACAAATATGGTCTCTCCTTACACATGTATTATGTTCTATATAAGCATGAGTTTACTTCAAGCATCATTCACACATTCTATATTGCTATATGCTCACCCATTGCCTATACTATGTATTTTGCTTATGGTGCTTATCACTTGTTGCATTGCATCCTACATATTAGTACATTCAAATGTACTAACACATACTCTATGACTACATGATGTCACCATGTAGGAACCAGAGTCCCATTTGATCATCCTCCTCCACATGGCTAGTACGACATCTCTTAAGCTCTTTGGTGAGTCCTCCATTTTGGGGATGATGTTTATGATCTCATACCATGTTCTAAGACTACCTTTCTTTTATGTATATGTTGATTATGAGGGTGAGCCCGGTAGCTTGTCTTGGCTCCCACTAAGTATCTAAGTTTTAGAGGTGTTGTTGGACATGCTTTGTATTATGCTATGAGCTTTAACTCTCTCTTGACTCTTGATGTTTATGATCTGAAAGTTTGTCTCTTAGCCCCGTTTATCCATATTTACTATCTCTTGTTGTATTTTATTGCTTCTGCAACCAAGGATGTGTAATGATATGTTAAGAGGCTTGCTTGGGGTCCCTTTGAGTTCCCTATGCGCCATGCCATGTCTAGGTTCTAGCTTGGGTTGTGACAAAATTGGTATTAGATCACTAGGTTGTTAGGTCCTCGGCGTCCAACACACCGCACCGATTAGAGTCTTATTCATGGTTGTGAAGCGTGTCACGACTATGAATAGGCGGCTATGAGGTGTTCTAGGAAATGTTTCAATTCTTCATGATCTATGTCATGCGATAGAGTTAGGTCCACTAGAGCTTATTGTTAATACCTAACTATTACATTTTAGGATATGTATCAAGCTTCTCAGGACGGTGATATTTCTAATGCAGAGGTTCTCAATGCTCTATGGGTATTGGACAAAGCGATGACAAAATTGACAACTCATCTCAATCAACAAGTGAGTGCTCTTGAGACTTCAAATGGTAAGAGAAGGGGTAGTGAGGCCAGGAGGGCCTGCTTCGAAGGAAAGTTCCATAACCTCAAAGATAGAGGTGATGCTATGTGTCCAATATGCGGTAAGGTGCATAGAGGCCCATGTTTGGGGGATACCAATGCTTGCTTCGGTTGTGGTGAAGAGGGACATAAGAGGAGGGATTGTCCTCGTAAACGCAATAAGAGTAAAGAGGGTGATGATGGGGTGACTCATCTTAGATGCCAAAAATGTGGTAGGAATCATAGTGGTGCATGTTGGAGGAACACGGGGACATGGTTTGGGTGTGGTGAGGTTGGCCACAAAATTTCGGAATGTCCGCATGCTCACAACAAAGGTAAGGATGACCAATCACAAGGGCAAGGTGGTCATGTTGATCAAAGGGCCCGAGGAAGGGATAAGGTGCCCAATATTGCTACCGATATGTTGAAGTTTCCTTTGGCTTTGATGTGTATGCCTTGATGGACCCGGGTGCCATTGTCTCTTTCATTATTCTTTATTGTTGCTAGTGGGCTTTAAGTGTGCCCCGAGTTGTTATACTAATGTTTGGTGTCTACCCTTTTGTTGAGTGTATTGTTGCTAGAAAGTTCATAGATGTTGTTCCGTATTCATATTGCATTAGGTCTTGCCTTGTGAATTATTAGGTTTATGTGGTGGATTTTGATGCCATACTTGGGGTGGATTAGTTGCGTGATATGTGGTATCTCCTTTGATTATAGGGCACGTAAAGTAATATTTCAATTCCATAATAAACCCATCTTTAAGTGGGGGCTTGTAAGGTGGTTGTGAAGGTGTAAGTCTGTTTCTTGTCGTAAGGTACAATTGATCTCTAAGGGTTGCAATTATCATCTTGTAATAGCTAGGGGCGTTGAACGTAAGTTACTTCCATTGAAGGGGTAAGTCCATTTTCAGTGATCAATGAGTTAGTGAATGTCCCTTTCGATATTTTAAATTTGGGGTGGTGTCTTTTGGTTTAACTTATCCACCGGTTATATCTATAAGTCTTGTGAGTAAGGTCCTTAATCCCTAACGTGTTATGTTGTGATGGACTCTAATGATGCAGTATTGATGTATTTAGAGCTTATGAACCATTTGGAGGTAGTGTTGCAAATCTTGGGGAAAGAGGAGTTGTGTGATAAGTATGAGATGTGTGAATTTGGTTAAAGGAGGTTACCTTCCTAGGTCTTGTGGTATCGCAGTATGTTATTAAGGTGGATCCTAAAAAGATGGATGTGATTAAGAATTGGCCTAGACCATTTACCCCGTCGAATATTAGGAGCTTCTTGGGCTTAGCGGCATACTATCGGAGGTTTGTGAATGGGTTCTCTTCTATTGCTTCTCCGATGGCCATTTGACTCGAAAGAAAGCCAAATTTTTGTGGACCGATGAGAGTGAAAAGAGTTTCCAAACATTGAAAGATAAGGTTGTTTCCCCTCCTGTATTGTCGCTACCGGAAGGGCTTGAATGATTTGTTGTATATTGTTATGCCTCAAGAATTGGTTGGGTGGTGTTTTGATGCTAAATGGTATGGTGATAGCTCTATGCTTCTAGATAACTTAAGATGCTTGAAAAGAACTATCCTACCCATGATGTTAAGTTAGCCGCCGTGGTCTTTGCTTTTGAAAATTTTGCGTCCCTATTTATATGGAGTGCATGTTGATGTGTTCACCGACCATAAGAGTCTACAATGTGTGTTCATTCATAATATCTTAATTTGAGGCAACGAAGGTGGTTAGGACTTCTTAAGGACTATGATATGAGTGTGCATTATCATCCCGGTAAAGCTAATGTGGTGGTGGATGCTTTGAGTAGGGTGTCTATGGGTAGCCTAGCTCATGTTGATAGTAGAGATAAAGAGGTGGCTAGGGAGGTCCATCGGTTGGCTAGATCGGGAGTTAGATTGAAAGAGGTTGATAATGGTGGTGTTGTTGTCGCTGATGGTTCTAGATCTTCATTGGTTGAGGAGGTGGAAGCTAAGCAAGATCTTGGCCTTTCTTTGTTGGAAATGAAGGTATTGGTAAAAGATGGTAAGGTAGAGATTTTCTCCTAAGGGAGAGATGGTTCCCTTAGATACCAAGGTAGGTTGTGTGTGCCTTGTGTTGATGGATTGAGAGAAAACATTCTTGATAAGGATCATGGTTGTTCCTATTCTATTCACACAGGTTCTACTAAGATGTATAGAGATGTGAGAGAGGTGTATTGGTGGGGAGTTATGAAGAGGGACATTGCCAAGTTTGTATCTCCTTCATTCTATTCAAGCTTAGGATAACACATCAAGCCCTTTTCTTTATGGTTCCAAATCGTATGCTTCAGCCCCTATGCCATTTGCATGCATTCATGTTTATATTAACAAAGTTCATGGTTAATTTACCCTTATGTTGAGATTTTGAAAATGGTGTTTTAAGTATGTTGTTGCATTCTTGTTGGGTCTGATTTCGTCATGATTACTCTTCTCATGTATATTTATTGATATTTGGGGACGAATGTTCCCAAGGGGGAGATATCAAAATGACCCCAAAAAGTGCCCGAAAATGTGCCTCAGAAGTGCCCGAAATCGTAATTTTCATATATCTCAAAATGTGTATGTGATATCAAAAATCCAACTTCAAATTCTTTATCAGGAGGTCAAATTGACCGGTGAATGGGTCTAACCCCAATTTAAGAGCAACCGTAGCAAAATTTGAAAATCCAAAGTTGGCGAAAAACAGTGAAGATTCGCGCCCCAAGTGCAACGCGCCAGGGGTGCGCCATAGTGTACTTTTATGCCAAGTTTTATTAATTCGGTCCAAGTCTTTTAGGTCTTGGGCCTAAACCTCCCCATACATGAAAATACCTATACTTAGCCTATTTCACCCTCAATTCAAGACATTCCCAAATACTCTCTCTAACACTTTAGACAATATTTCATCTCCAAATTTCAAGTCCCAAGACTCATCCGGATCTTAAGGTTCTCAGTCAAGCTTCAAGTCTCCATCTCCAATCTTCTCCAATTATTCTTTAAAGTCAAGATATGTGGGTTTATTTCAAGGGTTTCTTTCACCCATGATACCAAGCTTCATTTTACTGAAAATTGCATGATTTAAAGTTGATTTATTCATAGGTCTTATTATGAATTTCACTGCACACTATGTTAGGGTTTCATGAAAGTATGCATGTTTTAAGCTATGAATCTAAGATCTATTATGCAATTTGATAAAAGGTTTTGATGTATGCTGTTGTCATGACCCAAGCCTAGGGCCTAGATGTGACTCGGCGCAAGGGGAACCCGAAGGGACCCCAAGAAAGCCTATCATTACACATCCTTGGTTATGGAAGCAATAAAATATAACAAGAGATATTAAGTGGGGACAAGCAGAGCTAAGGGACAATTTTCATATCATAAACATCAAGAGTCAAGAGAGAGTCAAAGCTCATAGCATAATACAAATATATCCAACAACATCTCTAAAACTTGGATACTGCGGGGGCCAAGAAAAGCTACTAGGCTCACCCTCATAGTCAACATATACATAAAAGATAGATAGTCTTAGGACACAATATGAGATCGTAAGCATCGTCCCCGAAATAGAGGACTCACCAAAGAGCTTGAGAGATATCGTACTAGCCACATGGAGGATGATGATCAAGTGGGGCTCCGGTTCCTACATGGTAACATCATGTAGGCATAGAGTATGCATTGGTATGTTTGAATGTATTAAGTATGTAGAATGCAATGCAACAAGAGATAGGCATCATAACCAAAATGCATAATAGTAGGAAATAGATAACATATTAGCAATATGGCATGTATAATCATTGCTTAAGTAAAACATGCTTACATAGAATATAATACAAGGTGTAAGAAGAGACCAACATCATAAAACCCATAGACTACCAAGGTACTAACCCCTTTGGTTGGTTGGCGGATAGTCACAACCTACCACCCCTGGTGACCGAGGTACAAACCCTTGGATATGGTTATCAATGTACGAACCCCCTGATTTGTTGGTGGATAGCCTCACCCTACCACCCTTGATGATTGAGGCACTAACCCCTCAACCTGGTTATCAAGGCATTAGCCCCTTGATTGACTATGAAGGTAAGGACCCCTCGACATGGTTACCTAGGTTGTGGTCCCCTCGAGTCGGGGATGGTCACATTCAAACATTATATAGGAGAATATCATACCCATATGTCCTTTTCATCATCATATAGTCATTCAACTCATAAGAAATGCATTTGACCATTAATTCCCCAAGAAACTATAACCGGACATTTTATCAAACACTTGGCGGGTGTGTAATGCTAGTGTAAAATCATGCAATTCAAGAGTGTAATCATGCTATAAAATTCTATGTAAAACCATCAATAGATACTTGGTAACACCCTCAAGAAATTTACATCAAAAACCTTCATCAAATCTCACAATAGATCATAGATTCATAGCTCAAAACATGCTAAAACAATAATAATTTCATGAAACCTCAACATAGTGTGTAGTGAAATTCATAATAAGTAAGACCGATGAGTAAATCAAATTTAAATCATGCAATTTTAGGTAAAAGGAAGCTTGGGCATCGTGGGTGAAAGGAAGCCATGAATGAAACCTACATACCTTAACATTGGAGAATACTTGACAAGATTGGAGATGGAGACTTGAAGCTTGAATGAGAACTTAAGATCCGGATGAGTTTTGGGACTTAAAATTTGGAGATGAAATATTGTTCAAGTGTTTAAGAGAGTATTTGGGAATGTCTTGAATGATCTGATGGAGAAATAAGGCTAGGTATAGGTATTTCCACTCATGGGAACACTTAGTCCCAAGACCCAAGAGCCTTGTACCGGACAAGAAAAACAATGCACAAAATACGCTATAGCGCGCCCTTGGCGCGTCGCGCTAGGGGTGCAGATCGTCTCTGGAAATCGCATTTTTGTGATTTTCAAATTTTTCTATGGTTGCTTTTAAGTCTAGGTTGGACCCATCCCCCACTCAAGTTGACCTCCTGAACAAGAATATAAAGTCGAATTTTTGATATCGTGCACGGATTTCGAGATATATGGAAATTACAATTCAGGCACTTTCGAGGCACATTTTTGGGCATTTTTTTGGGGTCGTTTCAATATCTCCCCTTGGTATATTCGTCCTCAAATATCAAGAATATTTACATGAGAAGAGTAATCATAAAGAAATCAGCCCCAACAAGAAAGCAACAACATACTTAAAATATCATTTTCAAAATCTCAACATAAGTGTAAAATCACCATGAACTTTGTCAATATAGACGTGAATGCATGCAAGTGACTTAGGGGCTGGAACATAAAACATAAAATCACATAGAGACTTAGATTAGTACCTTAGTATTGAGTAGGATGGAAGAGATAAGGGTATCTCTTTTGCATATCCACTTCGGCCTCCCAAGTAGCACTTTCGACTTGTTGATTCCTCCAAAGGACCTTAACGGAAGCAACATCCTTTTTCCTCAACCTCTTCAGTTGCCTATCCAAGATCTCTACTGGAACCTCTTCATATGTCAAGTTATGTTCAACTACCCCCACAACGTCAAGAGGAACAATAATAGCATTAGGATCACCTACACACTTCTTCAACATAGACACATGAAAGACCGGATGAACCAACTCAAATTCACTAGGCGAATCCAACTCGTAGGCCACCTTACCAATCCTTCTCATCACCCTATAAGGACCCACATATCTAGGTATCAACTTACCCTTCTTACCAAAACAAACCACACCCTTCATGGTTAGCACATTCAAATAGATCCAATCACCAACCTTAAACTCAACCTCCCTCTTTTTCACATCGGCATAACACTTTTGGCGAGTTTGGGTTGTTTTCAACCATTGTCTAATCATCCTTACCTTCTCCTTTGAATCCATGACCAGATTCAAACCCAACAAAGCCATCTCTCCAACCTCAAACCACCCAACTGGTGATCTATAAAGTCTACCATACAGAGCCTCAAAAGGAGCCATTCCGAAGCTAGAATGATAGCTATTGTTATATGCAGACTCAATCAATTAAATATGATCATCACAACTACACTTAAGCTCTAATACACAAGCCCTAAGCTTTACATTGGTTCCAAGACCTCTTTGGAAGGACCACCAAAAGTGTGTAGTGAATTGTGCACCACGATCCGATATGATGGACAAAGGAACCCCATGTAATCTCACCAAGTCATGAATGTACAACCTAGCATAATCTTTAGCCCCATATCTAATCTTAACCGGTAGAAAGTGAGCCGATTTTTTCATCCTATCAACCACACCCCAAATGGAATTAAAAAAGCCTTTCAAGTCTTGGGCGACACAACCACAAAATCCATATTAATCTCTTCCCACTTCCAAGTAGGACTCTCAATGTCGGGAGTTAGGCCACCCGACCTTTTATGTTCGACTTTGACTTGTTGGCAACTATGGAAATTGGATAAAAATTTGGAAAACAAAATCTTCATGCCTCCCCACCAATACACTTCTCTCAAATCTCTATACATCTTAGTAGCCCCGGGGTGAATAGAGTAAGAAGAACGATAAGCCCCATTAGGATTCTTTTCATTCAAGCCATCAACACAAGGCACACACAACCTACCTTGGTACCTAAGGGCACCATCTCCCCCTTGGGAGAAAACCTCCACCTTGCCATCTCTTACCAATACCTTCAATTCTAACAAAGCGGGGTCAAGATCTTGCTTCACTTTCACCTCCTCAACCAATGAAGATTTAGAGCCATCAACAACAACAACAACACCATCATCACCCCCTTCCAACCTAACTCCCAATCTAGCCAACTGATGGACCTCCTTAGCGACCTCTATGCCACCATCATCAACATGAGCTAGGCTACCCATAGATACCCTACTCAAAGCATACGCCACAACATTAGCCTTACTGGGATGATAATGCATACTCATATCATAGTCCTTAAGAAGTTCTAACCACCTTCTTTGTCTCATGTTGAGATCTTTTTGAGTAAAGATATATTGGAGACACTTATGATCGGTGAACACATAAACATGCACCCCACACAACTAGTGATGCCAAATCTTTAATACAAATACAATCGCGGCTAACTCAAGATCATGGGTAGGATAATTCTTTTCATGCAGTTTGAGTTGTCTAGAAGCATAGGCTATCACCTTCCCATTTTGCATCAACACACAACCCAAACCAACCCGAGAAGCATTACAATACACAACGTATCCCTCTAACCCTTCCGATTGTGACAATATAAGAGCGGACACAAGCTTATCTTTCAATGTTTAGAAACACCTTTCACACTCATTGGTCCACACAAATTTGGATTTCTTTTGAGTCAACTTTGTCATGGGAGATGCAGCAGAAGAGAACCCATTCACAAACCTCTGATAGTAACCCGCTAAGCCCAAGAAGCTCCTAATATCCGACGGGTCAATAGTATAGGACAATTTCTAGTCACATCCGTCCTTTTAGGATCCACCTTAATACCATCCCCCGACACCACATGACCTAAGAAGGCAACCTCTTTTAACCAAAATCTACACTTCTCATATTTAGCATACAACTTCTCTTTCCTCAATCTTTGTAGCACTACCCTCAAATGACCCATATGCTCCTCCTCACTATCTGAATAGATCAAAGTATCATCAATGAAAACCACAACAAATGAATCACGGTAGGGTTTTAAGACCCTATTCATAAGATCTATGAAGATAGCCGATGCATTGGTCAACCCAATGGACATCACAAAAAATTCATAATGCCCACTAGTCCGGAAGGTTGTCTTAGGGATATCGCACTCCTTCACCTTCACTTGATGATACAAGGACCAAAGATCAATCTTAGAGATGTGGCTAGCCCCTTGCAATTGGTCAAACAAATCATCAGTTCTTGAAAGAGGATACCTATTCTTGATGGTGACCCTATTAAGTTACCGGTAGTCAATACACATTCTAAGAGACCCATTCTTCTTCTTCACAAACAACATCGGTGCACCGCAAGGTGATTGGCTAGGCCTAATGAAACCCTTCTTCAATAAGTCCCTCAATTTCTCCTTCAACTCCTAGCTCCGTCGGGGCCATACAGTAAGGGAAAATAGAAATGGGTTGAGTATCGGGGAGGAGGTTTATACAAAACTCTATTTCCCTTTGGGAAGAACATTGGAAAGGTCATTTGGAAAGACATCATGAAACTCATTTACAACCGGAACCGACTCTGTGGGAAGGACTTTAGACTCCACATCCCTAACCCTCACAAGATTATACATACACCCCTTAGAGATCAACTTACGAGCTTTAATGCAAGAGATGAACCTACCCTTGACCACCACATTATGATTCTCCCACCCAAGAACGGGTTCACTTGGAAATTGGAATTTGACCCTACGGGTTCTACAATCAATAGAGGCAGAGTATGCATGCAACCAACTCATCCCCAGAATGACATTAAAATCAACCATATCCAACTCAACAAGATCATAAGGCAATATTTTATGCAAGATGCAAATGGGATAATATTTATAGAACTTTCTAGCAACAATAGATGCACCAATAGGAGTAGAGACCTCATATGATTCACACAACAATTCGGGCTCAACATGAAGCATTTTGGAAACAAAAGAAAGAGTGACACCCGAATCAATGCATACACATCAAAATCAAAGACTTTTAATATATCGGTAACAACGTCAGGCACCTCAGCAACCCCTTGCCTCCCATGCAAAGCATAAAACCGATTGTGCCTTGGGGCACCACCTTGTTGACCACCCCTTCCCAAAGGAACTACATTAGCACCTTGTGTATGAACCTCTTTACCCTTGTTGCGATTACGAGGACACTCAATCATTTGTGACCAACTTCCCCACACCCATAACATGCTTTAGTGTCTCTCAAACATGGGCCCCCATGGCCCTTACCACATTTTGGACAAACACCATTAGAGACTACACCCCCAACACCTTGGGCCTTTGGAAATTCATTAGCAAATCCCCTGTTAGAAGCATCAGAAGACCCTTGGCTTTGTTGGAACCGGCCACCCTTCGACTTTGGAACCTACCTTCAAACAGGGCCCTCTTGGCCTCATTACCCCTCCTCTTCCTCATCGTTTCCTCCTCTTTAGGAGTGCAAGCTCTTCTTCTTCTTATATTAGGCATGATCTAGCATAGCAAAGAATAATCGTTAGGGGGAAAACATTATTTCAACTATATAGTAAGACTTCCAACATGAATGAGGGAAATATTTCCTAAAATGCCTCATAGCCTCCTACTCATAATTGTGGTGAACAACATAGCCATGAATAAGACACTAATAGATGTGGTATGTTAGACTCCGAGGATCTAACAACCTAGTCCTCTGACTCCAAGTTTGTCATGACCCATGCCTAGGGCCTAGACGTGACACGACCAATGGCGAACCCAAAAGGACCCCAAGCAAGCCTCTTAACATATCATTATACATCCTTGGTAACGGAAGCAATAAAATACAACAATAGATAGTAAATGTGAAAAAACATGGCTAAAGGAAAATTTTCGTATCATAAACATCAAGAGTCTATAGAGAATCAAAGCTCATAGCATAATACAAACATGTCCAACAACACCTCTAAAACTTGGATACTTAGTGGTGGCCAAGACAATCTACCGGGCTCACTCTCATAGTCAACATATACATAAAAGATATATAGTCTTATGACATAGTATGATATTATAAACATCGTGTAACGACCCCCAAAAAGTGCTAAAAAATGTGCCTCGGAATGCCCAAAATTTTAATTTCCATATATCTTAAAATTCATTTGTTATTTCAAAAATCCAACTTCATATTTGTGATCAAGGGGTCAAAATTAGGTGAAACAGTGTCTAACCTCGATTTAAGAGCGAAAAATTAGCAATTATAAATTTGTAAGTGACGATTTCCAGAGAGCAATCTGCTCCACTGGCGCGACGCACCAAGGGCACGCTCATGTACAATTTTTCCTCTGCGTCCTCTTCACGACGTGGAGAGGTGTATTTTCCCTGGTAGAGTTTTTCCTGTGCGGTCCAAATATTGTAAGTGTTGGGCCCAAGTTTTTCGAAATGTGTTTTTATCTATACTTAGCAAATTTTCACCCTTATATCATCCAAAACATTTTCCAATACCCCCTAAAATGCTTAGCAATATTTTCACTCCAAAATTCAAGTTCCAAAACCCTCATCCAGAACTAAGGATTTTCTTCAAGCTTTAAGTCTCCATCTTCAATCTTCACCAAGAGCTTCTCCAAAGCTAAGGTATGTGGTGTTGAACCATTGGGTACTTTCACCCATGGTGCCTAAGCCTCCTTTTTACTAATATTGTATGATTTAAAGTTGATTTTACATATAGGTCTTGTATATTGAGAAATTTACTGCACAGTGATTTTAGTTCATAAAAGTATTGTTGTTTTAGTATGTTTTAAGCTATAAATCTTTGATCTATTGTTGGATTTGATGTGAATGTCTAAGGGGTATTGTAAGGTGTTGATTGATGGTTTTATTACAGATTTTCTTGCATGATTTCATCTACGAATTGCTTGGTCTTTCACCCCCATTACACACCTCCCAAGTGTTTGATAAAATGTCTAGTTAGGGTTTCTTCTGGAAATGAAATTCCAAAAAATGAAATATGATATGATTGACTATATGATGATGAAATGAGCTAATGTACATAATATATATGTTATATATAATGTATTGCGTTAGACCATGCCCGGTCCGGGGGTATAGGATACCGAATAACCATGTGAAGGGTATGTACCTTGCCACCAGGGTGTCTAGGAATGAATAGCATCAATCATGTGAGTGGTATGTACCTTTCCACCAGAGTGCCCAGGTGTGAATGGCAAGGGTATGTACCTTGCCACCATGTTGTACAGGTGTGAATGGCATCAACAATGTGAGGGGTATGTACCTTGCCACCTGGGTGTACAGGTGTTAATGGCATCTCCCAACCAAAGTTGGAATTCTAGCTTGGTCTCTTCTACATATATGATATCTGCTATGAGCATGAGCTACTTAAGCATGTTTTACTTATGCATTGATCATACATGTCATATTTGTATACTAGGCAGTCTAATGTATGCATTTAGAGTATGATGTCTATCTTTGGTTGCATTTCATCCTACATACTTAGTACATTCAAACGTACTAACGCACACTCTTGCGTACATGATATCACTATGTAGGAATCGGTGCTCAAGTTGATCATTCTCCTTCTCCATGTGGGTAGATCGGTTCTACTCAATGCAAGTTGGTGAGTCCTCCACTTCGAGGACCTTATGCACCGGTGGTGTTTGTGAACTAGGAGTGAGTATTATTAGTGGTGATGGAGTTGTTTGTTGACTTATGCACAGATGGTGTTTGTGGAATTCTTGAATAGGGTCTTAGAACCCTACCTTAGTATGTTTGTGGTGGTCCCTAGTGATGAGGTATTGATTTGTTTAAAGCTTATGGATCATTTAGGGGTAGTGCTGCAAGCCTTGAGAAATGAAAGGTTGTTTGCTAAATATGATAGGTGTGGATTGTGGATACCAAGAAGGTGGTTAGAATTCCTTAAGGATTATGAAATGAGTGTGCACTAATTATCCCCGATACGGTTAATGTTGCGGTCAGTGCTCTAGGTAGCCTAGCATGATTGGTTGATGGTAGCGAGGAGTAGACTAGTGGGGTCTATCGGTTGGTTAGATGTAAAGTTAGGTTGATGGAAGTTGAGCTTGGTGGTGTAGCATTCTTGATGGATCCAAACCTCCTTTGGTTAAGAGATTTAGATTAAGCAAAGTCTTGATTCCGCCTTATTAGAGTTGGAAGTTTTGGGTGAGAGAATGATAGAGTAGAGGTTATCTCCTAAGGGGGAGATGGCGGTTATGGTACTAAGTGGGATAGGTGTATTTAGGATTGACAATTGAATTGAGGATTGTGAGTCTTTATAGAGCATAGAGAGAGGTTGGTAAGGTTGCATAAGTTTGGGAATTGCCTATGGTAGGGGTATGGTTTATTCGGTTCTTTTTTTGTCATGCTTCTAGGTTGAGGGGATGTGTTGGTGACCCTAGTGCTATAGAACTCTTTGAAGTTGTGGGTGAGGTGTAGGATAAGATTGCTTAGAAGGAGGATCCGGTGGAGGTGTTGGATGCATTAGTGGAGCAATTGATTGATTGATAATGATGTAGTGTTCGTCAAGGCCCTTGGAAGAGTTCTCTATACGTACGCGTTTCGCGGAACGCTGGTGCGGACAGGGAGAAGTGATATCCATATCTCTTTCACTCTATTCAAGCTTATGATGACATGCCAAGTCCTTTCTATGATCCCAAATACTATGTTTCAGCCCCTATGTCATTGATGTGCATTCATGGTTAAGTTGGCAAGCTTATGATGATTTTACACTTATGTGGAGATCTTGAAAACGGTGTTTAATGTAATGTTGCATTCTTGTTGGGGATGATTTGTCGATGATCACTCTTGTCTTATACGTCCTTTTTACATTCGGGGACAAATTTTCCCAAGGGGAGATATTGTAATGACCCCCAAAAAGTACCCGAAAATGTGCCTCGGAATGCCCAGAATTTTAGTTTCCATATATCTTAAAATGCATTCGGTATTTTACAAATCTGACTTCATATTTGTGATCAAGGGGTCAAAATTAGGTGAAGCAGGGTCTAACCTCGATTTAAGAGCGAAAAATTAGCAATTATAAAATTTTAAGTGAATTTCCAGAGAGCAATTTTTCCTCCGCGTACAATTTTTCCTTCGCGTACATATCAAGGTGCGAATGACATCAACCAAGTGAGTCTATGTACCTTGCCACCAGGGTGTCCAGGTATGAATGGCATCTCCCAGCCAAAGTTAGGATTCTAGCTTGGTCGCTTCTACACATATGATATCCGACATGAGCATGAGCTACTTAAGCATGTTTTACTTACGCATTGATCATACATGTCATATTGTTATACTAGGCCTATTGTCTAATGTATGCATTTTGAGTGTGACGTCTATCTATGGTTACATTGCACCCCACATACTTAGTACATTCAAACGTACTAATGCATACTCTTGCCTACATGATATCACCATGTAGGAACTGGTGCTCAAGTTGATCATCCCCCTCCTCCACATGGCTAGATTGGTTCTACTCTAAGCTAGTTGGTGAGTCCTCCACTTCGGGGACCTTAGTCTATGTTGCTATTATCTATATATTCAGACACTTTCTTATATTCTATTTTGACTATGAGGGTGAGCTTGGTTACTTTTTCTTTGCCCCTGCTCAATCTATGTATTTAGAGGTGTTTGTTGGATAAGTTATGTATCTATGTTATGAGCTTTGACTCTTCTCTCTTGATTATGATGTTTATGCAAGCTTTCCCTTAGCCCTATTGACCCTATTCCTACTCTATATGCATTTTATATGCTTCCGCGAGGAAGTGTAGTGACAAGTTAAGAGAGTTGTTTGGGGTTCCTTTGGTTCCCCATTCACCGTGTCACGTCTAGGTCCTAGGCTTGGGTTGTTATACATCGTCCCCGTAACGGATGACTCAACACAGAGCTTGACAAATGTCGTACTTGCCACGTGGAGGAGGATGATCAAGTGGGGCTCAGGTTCCAACATGGTAACATCATGTAGGCATAGAGTATGTGTTAGTACGTTTGAAAGTACTAAGTATGTAGGATGCAATGAAACAAGAGATAGGCATCATAACCAAAATGTATAATAGCAGGCAATGGATAACATATTAGCAATATAGCATGTATGATCAATGCTTAAGTAAATCATGCTTACATAGAATATAATAAAAGGTGTAAGAAGAGACCAACATCATAAAACCCATAGGCTACCAAGGTACTAACCCCTTTGGTTGGTTGGTGGATAGTCACACCTTACCACCTCTAGTGACCAAGGTACAAATCCCCCGACATGGTTATCAATGTACGAACCCCTTGATTGGTTAGTAGATAGTCACACCCTACCACCCCTGGTGATTGAGGTACTAATCCCTCATACCGGTTATCAAGGCACTAGCCCCTTGATTGACTATCAAGGTACAAACCCCTCGACATGGTTACTCGGGCTCTTGTCC